>CAJHQQ010001660.1:0-87190 GCA_905132885.1 Moricandia moricandioides
TCACAAGTAGGGTCTTTGAAGTCAAGAGGGCTATCAATACTCTCAGTCAAGAGGACACTGACTCTGAAAAGCATTTTGGGAAGTTCAGATCCTTGTGGGCTGAACTTGAGATGCTCAGGCCAGCAACCATCGATCCTGATGTGCTTAACCAAAGAATAGAGCAGGATAAGGTCTTTGCGTTGCTGCTCACTCTCCATCCAAGCTATGGTGATCTCATCAAGCACATCTTGAGAAACAAGGAGCTCCCTTCTCTGGATGAAGTATGCTCTGAAATTCAAAAGGAGCAAGGCTCAGTGGGTCTCTTTGGAGGAGGAAAGAAGGATCTGGTACTCGCCAACCAGGCTGATAGAGCAGCAAACAAAAGCTACTACAAGGCTGAAGACAAGAAGATGTGGGTTTGTGATCATTGCAAAAAGAAGGGTCATGGCAAAGACAAGTGTTGGATACTCCATCCCCATCTCAAGCCACAGAAGTTTAAAACAGGATACAATGATGCCAAAGCTAACTTCTCTGGTGATATTGGTGAACCATCTACACAAAACACCATGCGCCAGATCAGTGAGACTTATTAGGGCAAGGGAGGGGCTTCCAGCAGTGGCTCAACCTTAAGGAACAATCAAGATGAGACCATCAGGAGATCTGACATTGAGGCTCTCATCAAACTCCTTAAAGATAACTCTGGGAACTCATTTGGTACTTCTTTACATTCTATGGTTAGTGATACTTCCTTGAATGCTATAACTAATATTTAATTTGGCAAAACCTTTAGTTATTGATTCAGGAGCTAGTCACCACATGATAAGTGATTTAAAATTGATTAAAAACATTGTTCCTGCCCTAGGAAATGTTACAATAGCTAATGGTGAAAGAGTACCAATTAAAGGGGTAGGTGATCTTAGGCTGTTTAACAAAGACTCTGAAGCTTTTTATATGCCTAGTTTCACCTTAAACATGTTATCAGTAAAAAGAGCTACTAATGACTTGAATTGCAGTGTTATTTTCACTCCTAATGATGTCTACTTTCAGGATATTGAAACTAGTAAGTTGCTTGGTAAAGGTGTCCCCAAGGGAGACTTGTACTTGCTTGAAGACACTAAGCCTGCTGCTGATTTATCCCATGCTTTTAATATTGTTTCTGATTTCCCTAAAGATGTATTGTAGCATGCTAGATTAGGACATCCTCATTCTAGAGCTTTAAACATCATGTTGCCTAGTATTTCCTTTAAAAGTGATTGTGAGGCATGTATCTTAGGAAAACATTGCAAATCTGTCTTCTCTAGATCAAGTAGTATTTATGAAAATTGCTTTGACCTGTTCATTCTGATGTGTGGACTGCCCCATGTTTATCTAGAGAGCATCATAAGGATTTTGTGACTTTTATAGATGAAAAATCAAAATATACATGGATCACACTGATGCAATCTAAAGATAGGGTCTTAGAAACTTTCATAAACTTTCAAAATTATGTATCTAACCATTTCAATGCCAAGATAAAAATTTTGAGATCAGATAATGGAGGGGAATACACAAGCAATGCTTTTAAACAACACTTGGCCAAATATGGGATGATCCATCAAACAAGCTGTCCATACACTCCACAACAAAATGGTGTGGCTGAGAGGAAGAATAGACATTTCATAGAGTTGGCCAGGAGCATGATGTTCCATACAAGTATGCCCAAAAGATATTGGGGAGATGCAGTTCTTACAACCTATTACTTGATCAATAGGACACCTACCAGGATCCTTCAAGATCAATCTCCTTATCAGGTATTGAACAAAACTAAATCATCCATAGATAATACTCGTGTGTTTGGGTGTCTGTGTTTTTTTTTGATACCAGGAGCTCAAAGAGACAAGCTGGCGCATAGAAGCACAAGGGCAGTCTTTATTGGCTACTCTCCTCACCAAAAGGGCTACAAATGTTTTGAACCAGAGAATAGGAGAGTCTTGATATCCAGGGATGTGAAGTTTGTAGAATCAAAAGGCTACTATGATGAAAAGAGTTGGGATGAGCTCAAAGATCTTTCTCAATCAGCCTCAGATAGAGCAGACAACCTAAGGAGAGTAATGGAGAGCCGGGAGTCAGTATGCCTTCTCTACCTAGGGTGGAATCTGTTCCAGAGAGTGCACCACCTACTGGTGCTGATAATATTGAAGTCACTCATCCTGATCATGAGGGGGGCAGTGAAAGTGTTTAGAAGCCTATGCCAGCTCAAGAAAACTCAATAGCTCATGATCAAGATGAGAGACACTCTGAACCAGCTACTAATACCGAAGTGATTACAGTTTACCCTTTTTGGATATTTTGCAATTTCTTCATGATTCTAATCAAACCAGAATGAATCAAGATGTAAGAAGCTTGATTTGGACTCATAAATCAGTGGATAATCACCCTAGAGTTGAATCAATATCATAGGAGTTATGATGAAGAAGTTATCCCACTTTTAACCAAAGTGATCCCAGTTTACCCTATTTGGAGATTTTGCAATTTCTTCTTGATTCTAATCAAACCAGAATGAATAACGATGTAAGAAGCTTGATTTGGACTCATAAATCAGTGGATAATCACCCTGAAATTTAATCAATATCATAGGAGTTATGATGAAGAAGTTATCCCACTTTTAACCGAGGTAATTCTAGTTTACACTGTTTTGAGATTTGGCAATTTCTTCTTGATTCTAATCAAACCAGAATGAATCACGATGTAAGAAGCTTGATTTGGATTCATAAATCAGTGGATAATCACCTTGAATTTGAATCAATATCATAGGAGTTATGATGAAGAAGTTATCCCACTTTTAACCGAAGTGATTCCAGTTTACCCTGTTTGGAGATCTTGCAATTTCTTCTTGATTCTAATCAAACCAGAATGAATCACGATGTAAGAAGCTTGATTTGGACTCATAAATCAGTGGATAATCACCCTGAAATTGAATCAATATCATAAGAGTTATGACGAAGAAGTTATCCCACCTTTAACCGAAGTGATTCCAGTTTACCCTGTTTGGAGATTTTGCATTTTCTTCTTGATTATAATCAAACCAGAATGAATCACGATGTAAGAAGCTTGATTTGGACTCATAAATCAGTGGATAATCACCCTGAAGTTGAATCAATATCATAGGAGTTATGATGAAGAAGTTATCCCACTTTTAACCGAGGTGATTCTAGTTTACACTGTTTTGAGATTTGGAAATTTCTTCTTGATTCTAATCAAACCAGAATGAATCACAATCTAAGAAGATTTATTTGGACTAATAAATCAGTGGATAATCACCCTGAAGTTGAATAAATATCATAGGAGTTATGATGAAGAAGTTATCCCACTTTTAACCAAAGTGATTCCAGTTTATCCTGTTTGGAGATTTTGCATTTTCTTCTTGATTCTAATCAAACCATAATGAATCACGATGTAAGAAGCTTGATTTGGACTCATAAATCAGTGGATAATCACCCTGAAGTTGGATCAATATCATAGGAGTTATGATGAAGAAGTTATCCCACCTTTAACCGAAGTGATTCCAGGTTATCATGTTTGGAGATTTTGCATTTTCTTCTTGATTCTAATCAAACCAGAATGAATCACGATGTAAGAAGCTTGATTTTGACTCATAAATCAGTGGATAATCACCCTGAAGTTGAATCAATATCATAGGAGTTATGATGAAAAAATTATCCCACTTTTACCGAAGTGATTACAGTTTACCCTGTTTGGATATTTTGCAATTTCTTCTTGAATCTAATCAAACCAGAATGAATCAAGATGTAAGAAGCTTGATTTAGATTCATAAATCAGTGGATAATCATCCTGAAGTTGAACCAATATTATAGGAGTTATGATGAAGAAGTTACCCCACTTTTAAACGAAGTGATTCCAATTTACCTTGTTTGGAGATTTTGCAATTTCTTCTTGATTCTAATCAAACCAGAATGAATCATGATGTAAGAACCTTGATTTGGACTCATAAATCAGTGGATAATCACCTTGAAGTTGAATCAATATCATAGGAGTTATGAAGAAGAAGTTATCCCACTTTTAACTAAAGTCATTCAAATTTATCCTGTTTGGAGATTTTGCATTTTCTTCTTGATTCTAATCAAACCAGAATGAATCACGACGTAAGAAGCTTGATTTGGACTCATAAATCAGTTTATAATCACCCTGAAGTTGAATCAATATCATAGGAGTTATAATGAAGAAGCTATCCAGTTTACCCTGTTTGGAGATTTTGCAATTTCTTATTTATTCTAATCACCAGAATGAATCACGAAGTAAGAAGCTTGTTTTGGACTCATAAATCAGTTTATAATCACCCTGAACTTGAATCAATATCATAAGAGTTATGACGAAGAAGTTATCCCACCTTTAACCGAAGTTATTCCAGTTTACCCTGTTTGGAGATTTTGCAATTTCTTCTTGATTATAATCAAACCAGAAAGAATCAAGATGTAAGAAGATTGATTTGGACTCATAAATCAGTGGATAATCACACTGGAGTTGAATCAATATCATAGGAGTTAAGATGAAGAAGTTATCCCACTTTTAACCGAAGTGATCCCAGTTTACCCTATTTGGAGATTTTGCAATTTCTTCTTGATTCTAATCAAACCAGAATGAATCACGTTGTAAGAAGCTTGATTTGGACTCATAAATCAGTTTATAATCACCCTGACGTTTAATCAATATCATAGGAGTTATGATGAAGAAGTTATCCCACCTTTAACCGAAGTGATTACAGTTTATCCTGTTTGGAGATTTTGCAGTTTCTTCTTGTTTCTAATCAAACCAGAATGAATCAATATGTAAGAATCTTGATTTGGACTCATAAATCAGTGGATAATCACCCTGAAGTTTAATCATTATTATAGGAGTTATGATGAAGAAGTTACCCCACTTTTAACCGAAGTGATTCCAATTTACCTTGTTTGGAGATTTTGCAATTTTTTCTTGATTCTAATCAAAGCAGAATGAATCATGATGTAAGAACCTTGATTTGGACTCATAAATCAGTGGATAATCACCTTGAAGTTGAATCAATATCATAGGAGTTATGATGAAGAAGTTATCCCACCTTTAACCGAAGTGATTCCAGTTTACTCTGTTTGGAGATTTTGCATTTTCTTCTTGATTCTAATCAAACCAGAATGAATATCGATGTAAGAAGCTTGATTTGGACTCATAAATCAGTGGATAATCACCCTGAAATTGAATCAATATCATAGAAGTTATGATGAAGAAGTTATCCCACTTTTAACCGAAGTGATTCCATTTTACCCTGTTTGAAGATTTTGCAATTTCTTCTTGATTCTAATAAACCAGAATGAATCACGATGTAAGAAGCTTGATTTGGACTCATAAATCAGTGGATAATCACCGTGAAATTTAATCAATATCATAGGAGTTATGATGAAGAAGTTATCCCACCTTTAACCAAAGTGATTCTAGTTTACCCTGTTTGGAGATTTTGCAATTTCTTCCTGATTCTAATCAAACCAGAATGAATCACGATGTAAGAAGCTTGATTTGGACTCATAAATCAGTTTATAATCACCCTGAAGTTGAATCAATATCATAGGAGTTATGATGAAGAAGTTATCCCACCTTTAACCGAAGTGATTCCAGTTTACCCTGTTTGGAGATTTTGCATTTTCTTCTTGATTCTAATCAAAGAAGAATGAATATCGATGTAAGAAGCTTGATTTGGACTCATAAATCAGTGGATAATCACCATGAAATTGAATCAGTATCATAGAAGTTATGATGAAGAAGTTATCCCACTTTTAACCAAAGTGATTCCAGTTTACCCTGTTTGGAGATTTTGCATTTTCTTCTTGATTCTAATCAAACCAGAATGAATCACGATGTAAGAAGCTTGATTTGGACTCATAAATCAGTGGATAATCACCCTGAAATTTAATCAATATCATAGGAGTTATGTTGACATGAAGCAATAAAGAGCAGCAAGTATAAGAAGTATGGAGATGAGGCAGTGAGAAGTAAGAGGTATTGACATAAACACATGTATTAACATGTAGCCTAAGAGATAGAAGAGAAAAGAGATGCATTAGGAGCAAGTTTGAATCTGTCCGTACAGACCTAACGAGTGGTCTTATAAAATAATCTTATAAAACTTATAAGGTAAGACAGAGGTCTGGAGTCGCCTAACTTAACCTAAAGAAGCTTAGGAAGACCAGTGGGGTTGAGTTAACCAGCTGTCATAGTCAAGTTTGAATTCAAATCCAGATCTACTGCCAAAAGAGTTGTTGGGTCAGAATGCAGTCTTTGGACCAGTGTGCTATTGATTTCCTCTCTCTTTTTTCTATGTCTTTAAATATGATTGTATGCAACCAGAAATAAAATTTAAGGGAAATATATTTTCCTCATCTCTCTCTCTGGTTTCAAATCTCTCTCTCTCTCTCTCTCTCTCTCTCTCTCTCTCTCTCTCTCTCTCTCTCTCTCTCTCTCTCTCTCTCTCTCTCTCTCTCTCTCTCTCTCTCTCTCTCTCTCTCTCTCTCTCTCTCTCTCTCTCTCTCTTCTCTCTCTCTCTCTCTCTCTCTCTCTCTCTCTCTCTCTCTCTCTCTCTCTCTCTCTCTCTCTCTCTCTCTCTCTCTCTCTCTCTCTTCATTGTTCTTCATTTTTCTCCATGGTTCTTCACAAATCTTAGCTCAAATCTTCTTAAAGTTTCATGGTATCAGAGCAACAAAGCTCTTGAACCTACTCTTTCTTCCGCAAACACTCTGAATTTATTTCTCTCCATCTTTTAAATATTTTCTCTCTCCTGTTCTTGTGTTCTTGTCGAGTGGAAGCAAAGATGGATAGCAGCAACAACAACAACCGAACTCTCAGCATTCCTGTGACATTAAAAGGAGTTAATTATCTCTTATGGGCCAGGATGGTGAAGATTGCCCTTGGAGGAAAAGGTTTATGGAGCCATGTCTCAACAGAAGCAGCTCCAAAACAAACTATCTAAGGTGAAGATGGAAAGGAGATGGTGGTAGCTGATGAGAACAAATGGGGTCAGGAAGATCTGATGGTGCTCACAGCCCTCCTTAGCTCCCTTGAACCAGCTATTATGGAGTCTTACTCATACTGTGAGACCACCAAGCAGCTGTGGGATACTCTCTACAAAGTGTATGGAAATGTCTCCAACCTTACTAGAGTTTTTGAAGTGAAAAGAGCCATCAATGCTCTCAGCCAAGGAGATGGGGAGTTTCAACCTCATTTTGGCAAGTACAGATCTCTTTGGGCAGAGTTGGAGTTACTAAGGCCTCATACAACTGACCCTGCCACCCTCTTAACAAGGCGTGAAGAGGACAAAGTATTTGGGCTACTACTCACTCTCAACCCATCTTATGGAAGCCTGATTAAGCACATCTTGAGAGCTGATAAGCTACCTGACCTGGATGAAGTATGTGCTCAAATCCAGAAGGAGGAAGGCTCAGTGGGATTATTTGGAAGTAAAGGAGACTTAACCATGGCTCACCAAGCTGAGGAAGCAGTGGCAAACAAGGCAGCTTACAAGAGAGATGATAGGAAGGCCTTGATCTGTGACCATTGCAAGAAGAAAGGCCACATGAAAGACAAGTGCTGGATTCTCCACCCTCACCTTAAGCCAAATAAGTTTAAGGAGCCACGCTTTCAGGATGCAAGAGCCCACCTCTCAACTGATGGAACTGAATCAGTGACTCCAAGCTCAATGTGCTCTAACAACAATGGTGGAGGAAGTGCTATGGCCTCTACATCAATGTACTCCACAGCCAGGACCAACCAGGATGAGATAATCAGGAGATCTGACTTGGATGCTCTCATCAAGGCCTTGAAAGACAACTCTGGTATACCTTAAACTCTTGGATTCTCACACAATTCTTGTCACACTGCTGAGAGTTCTAAAAACATTTTTAAAAATACTAGACCATTGATTATTGATTCTGGTGCTTCTCACCACATGATTAGTGATTCTAGTTTAATTAAAAATGTGGAACCAGCACTAGGAAATGTGATGATAGCAAATGGTGATAAAATTCCTATAAGAGGTATAGGTGAATTGAAATTGTTTGATAAAGTATCTAAGGCATTCTACATGCCCACCTTTGCTTCAAACCTTGTTTCTGTTAAAAAGGCCACAAATGATTTAAATTGCCATGTTACATTCACTCCTAATGAAGTTTATTTTCAGGATATTAAGTCAAGTAAGTTGCTTGGCAAGGGTGTAACCAAGGGAGACTTGTATTTGCTTGAGGACACTCGGCCAACTTCTGATTTATCTTGCTATTTCAATTATGTTTCTAAATTCCCTAAAGATGTAATACGGCATGCTAGATTAGGACATCCTCATTCTCGTGCCTTGAACATTCTGTTACCTAGCATTTCTTTTAAAAGTGATTGTGAGGCTTGTATCTTAGGAAAACATTGTAGGAGTGTGTTTCCTAAATCAATGACCATCTATGATAATTGCTTTGATTTAATTCATTCTGATGTGTGGACTGTCCCTTGTGCATCTAGAGAACAACATAAGTACTTTGTGACATTCATAGATGAGAAATCTAAATACACTTGGATCACACTGTTGCAATCAAAAGATAGGGTGCTAGAAGCTTTAAAAATTTTCAAAACTATATCACTAACCATTTCAATGTTAAGATTAAAATTCTTAGATCAGATAATGGTGGTGAGTACACTAGCATAGCCTTCAAACAACATCTAGCTGCACATGGGATCATCCAACAAACCAGTTGCCCTTACACACCTCAACAAAATGGTGTGGCAGAAAGGAAGAACAGACACTTAATGGAGGTAGCCAGGAGCATGATGTTCCATGGTAATGTGCCTAAAAAGTTTTGGGGAGATGCAGTAGTCACTGCCACTTACCTTATCAACCGCACACCTACAAGATGCCACTCCATATGAGGTACTGAACAAAACTATGCCTAATATAGATCACTTGTGTGTGTGTGCTTTGTCTTAGTTCCAGGAGAACTCAGAAACAAGTTAGAGGCCAGAAGCACAAAGGCAATGTTTATTGGGTATTCAACACATCAAAAAGGGTATAAATGTTATGTTCCAGACACTAGGAGAGTGTTAGTCTCCAGGGATGTCAAGTTCATAGAATCAACAGGCTATTATGAGGAACAGAGTTGGGGAGAGCTCAAGGATCTATCTCAATCTGCCTCAGACAAAGCCAACAACTTGAGAGTAATCATGGAAAGGCTTGGCATCAGTTTACCAAGGGAACCAGAGAAGGTCAGGAAGGAACCAACACAACCTGTAGAAGATGCAGTAGAAGATGTTGGAGTCCCTCATCCTGATCATGAGGGGGGTAATGAAAATGATGAGCAGCCTTCGCCAGCTCAACCTGAAGAAAACTCAGTAGTTCATGATCAAGATGAGATACAACCAGAATCAGACACTGAGATTCAAGTGGAGGAGCCAGACAATGGAAATGAAGCAGAACCTGAGCATATACTGTTGAATAAGATGGTTAAATGATAGAGGAAGCATAGAGGATTTGGGAGGAATTGAGTTTGGGGTGTCCTTACAAATGGCCGTACAAAAGGCCGTACAATGGTCGTACACCCAAACTCACCTTGAAGGTTAAGTTACCCGGGGAACAAGTAACTCGACCAAGAGTTACTCTTACTACTTACCACGCGGGAAAGCTTGACCAAAGGGATAAGGGAGGCTCGTCTGACAGGCTGGCTCATGGCTGGAAAGTAAGAGCATATGGTCAAGATGCCTTTTGGCATCAAGCGTGTGGAGCTTCTGGTCCAAGCATTTCAAATAGACTCTCCACCCCCGCTTGACTACACACGTTTAGCTTTAGTTTACGTTGAAACCTTATCCTAATCTTCCTCTATACATTGTAAACATTGCTTACCATCAAGTATAACGAGTATTTTTCAGTCTCTCTCTCTCGTTTATCTCTCTAAACTCTCTCTAATGGTTTCTTAAGTCTACCCAGATCTCTCTTTACTTTCTTGTCTAGTCTCTCTATTCTCTCCATTCTTCACTCTATCTTCTGTCTATACTCAAGTTTCTCTCAAGATTTCAAGGTATCAGAGCCAGGTTCTCTTAGATCTGGGTTGTGATCGTTGAAGAACTCAAGAACACTTTTTTTGATCCGGAAATCACAAGATGGAGAACACCAAGACTACAGTCATTCCGGTTACACTTAAAGGTGGGAACTACTTGTTATGGTCTCGTGTAGTGAAGACCGCAGTGGGAAGTAAGGGCCTGTGGAGCCATGTCCTAGAAGATGAAGCTCTGAAGATCATCACTAGAGATGGTGATAGGGAGGTGGTCGTGTGTGATGAAGTGAAGTGGATGCAAGAAGATCTACTGGTAATGTCTATCCTTCAAAGTTCATTGGATCCGTCCATTTTGGAAGCTTATAGCTACTGTGAGAAGGCAAGAGACTTGTGGGATACACTTCAGAAGGTGTATGGAAACATCTCAAACCTCACTAGGGTATTTGAGATAAAGAGGGCCATCAACAACCTTGCCCAAGAAGACATGGAGTTTAACAAGCATTTGGGAAAGTTTAGAGCTTTATGGTCAGAGCTTGAGATGCTGAGGATCAGTAGTAAGTACTACTGATCCTGATGAGCTGAATGAAAAGCGTGAGCAAGATAAGGTCTTTGGACTACTACTCACAATCAACTCCTCCTATAACGATCTTATCAAGCATATCCTGAGGTCAGAGATGTTGGAAAAGCTATGAATAGCTACGAACATGAAGTCACACTTTAAGAATGAAAGAGACAATCAACTTGTGATTGAGTCCTCTCAGCAAAATAATCTACACAACCATTTGAATCTAGAGAGTTTAAGTGGCTGTGAGATTGATACAATAATTAGAAATAAACTAAGAACAGATTAAAGACTCTAGTTTGAATTTATTCCTTGAGAAGTGACACAACACTTTCAGTTTGTTCACTTAAGGAGAATAGGAAATAGAATCAGTAAGCTAGAGTTTAAGAGAAGATAAAGAAGAGTTTAAACTGATTTTAGAGTAGAATGGGCAAGCATGATCTGCCCTTAGGCAGACCCAAAACATGTATACCTTAACTCCCTACATTGTGACTAATTTAAAGAACACTTAGTAAAGAGATGAGTTATACACGAAATTTATGAATACTTGTCTCTTATTTCTTGTGTGTTCATTACAATGAGTCTGCCTCTTTATTTATAGAGGAGAGCCTTAGGTTTTACAGCAGCAGCAACAAGACAACAGAGAGATTAAACTAATAATATCCTAGGAAATGAATAAACAAAGCTATTAGGAAGCAGCCAAGGAGGAAGAGGACAAGAGAGTTTTCTGCAGCAAGAGAGTGAAAGGGACAGCTCCCAGCAGCCATATTCCTTAAGCTCACATGTGATCCCATTTGAATTCAAACCGAATTCCTTGGCGCCAACCAGCTTCTTCTTTCTTGGTCGACATAAAGCTCACCCGGACTATGCACATTGGTCTTGATTCTTTTGCACAAACTTTGCACCAAAGATTATCTTCAACCCTTGTTTTGCACATTGATCTTTGGGTGTTTTGAGGCTGACCCGAACTTTGCACATCATTATCTTTCTTGTGCAAATCTTGTGCAAGATAATCTTTTTGTACAAACTTTGCACATCATTATTTTTGCACAATCTTTGCACAAGGCTTCTTGTTCTTCTCAGCTTGCTGGCTCCTTTCTTTATTGTGCAAGTCTTGATTACTTGCAACACACTTCATTCCTCTATAGCCTCCTTCTCTTCTTGCACACACACCTTGATCATCTTTTCATTGTCTTGTCTGTGTAATCAGTATCTTGAGGCTGGAGATGCTTGGCCTTCACTTCCTTTGTTTTGCCTTCACACCTCATTGTTTTACTTCACTCTAATAAGAGAAGCTGCCAACCCTTGAAGAAGTATGCTCAAAAATCCAGAAGGAGCAAGGGTCATTAGGACTCTTTGGAGGAAAGGGGGAGCTCACTCTAGCTAACCAAGCTGAGGTGCCTCAAGCAAACAAGGTCAACAGATATGAAGATAGGCGTGGCAATGGAAGCTATGAGGAAAGGAGGTTTAATGGTAACTGTGATCATTGCAAGAGACATGGTCACAAGAAGAATCAGTGCTGGATCCTTCACCCTCATCTCAAACCGGCCAAGTTCAACAAGGAGAGGGAAGCAAGGACAAATGTCACATATGGAGTAAGTGATCAACATGGAACTGGTGCCTCAAGCCGTTCAAATGAAGCTGAGAATCGAGAAGGGGGTGAGAACAAGGCTTTGGTAACTTACACTGCCCACCAGACCAACCAGCCAACCAGGACCAATGAGCATGAGTTCATCCGGAGGTCAGACATGGATGCACTCATCAAAATGCTCAAGGAGAATAATAAAACTCTTGGTACTGTCAATGGGTATTCATTTGGTCCATCTAAGACTGCTAGTGTCCTTGATCATACTGATAATGCTTATACTCATGCTAGGATAGTTGGTCAATCTCATACTGCTCATAACATGACTAAACCTTTAATAATTGATTCTGGTGCATCTCATCATATGACAACTGATACTAGTCTTATTAGAGATATAGAACCAGCAAATGGACATGTTATGATTGCTAATGGAGATAGAATTCCAATTAGGGTATAGGCAAGTTGAAACTGTTTGATAAGGAGACTAGAGCCTTTTATATGCCTGAATTCACTTCAAACCTATTGTCTGTCAAGAAATGCACCACTGATCTTAATTGTAATGTTATCTTTAGCCCTAATGATGTGAAGTTTCAGGATATTGAGAGTAGTCAGTTGGTTGGACAAGGAGTGACAAAAGGAGATCTATATTTGCTTGAAGAGCTTACTTCTTTTCCTCATCATAGATGTTCATTTACTTCTTTTTCTACTTCTGGTTTGAATAAGAATGCTTTGTGGCATGCTAGACTAGGACATCCTCATGTTAGAGCTATAAACTTAATGGTTCCAGGTGTTGTGTTTGAAAATAATGATTGTGAAGCTTGTATCTTAGGCAAGCATTGTAAGACTGTGTTTCATAAATCCACAAATATCTATGATCATTGCTTTGATTTGATTCACTCGGATGTCTGGACTGCCCCTTGTTTATCTAGGGAGAACCATAAATACTTTGTTACATTCATAGATGAGAAATCTAAATACACCTGGATAACCTTGATTCCATCTAAAGATAGGGTGCTTGATGCATTTAGAAACTTTCAAAACTATGTGACTAACCATTTCAATGCCAAGCTCAAAATTTTTAGATCAGATAATGGTGGGGAGTATACAAGTCAAGCATTCAAGCAACACCTATCTCAGCATGGAATTCTTCATCAAACAAGCTGTCCCTATACACCTCAACAAAATGGAGTGGCAGAGAGAAAGAACAGACACCTTATGGAGGTAGCACGGTCTATGATGTTTCAAGCTAATGTCCCAAAAAGGTTCTGGAGTGATGCAGTGGCTACTGCGTGTTACCTGATTAATAGAACTCGAACCAGGATCCTTGAGGATAAGTCAGCATTTGATGTTTTGAACAAGCATAGACCAACCCTAGACCAGCTCCAGGTCTTTGGTTGCCTTTTGTTTTGTTCTCAAACCAGGAGAGCTAAGGAACAAGTTGGAAGCAAAGATCACAAAAGGGATGTTCATAGGGTACTCGCCAACTCAAAAGGGGTACAAGTGTTATGATCCAATAACAAGAAGAGTTCTGGTGTCAAGGGATGTGAAGTTTGTGGAGGATAGAGGTTTCTATGAAGAGAAGAACCAGACAGAGTTGAAAGACTTAGCTACTGACAAGGCATCTAATTTGAGGATTATCCTGGAGAGTCTTGGAATTAACATGTCTCAAGATCAACAACCTGGAGGAGGACATCATCAAGGCCCCCCCACCACTGAAGGAAATCAAGCTCCCCACCTTGATCATGAGGGGGGGAATGGAATTGAAACTGATCATGATCAAGATGAAGAAGGATCAGGCATTCATGATCAAGATGTGGATCAAGGAAATGTGGAGGAAGAAGGATGAGATGAGCAAGATGAGCATGAAGAAGGAGAGGTAGAACAACCTCAACCTGCGCTTCAACCACTGAGGAGGAGTACAAGAGTGAGAAACCCTCCATCAAACTGGATAAACACTAAAGTATATTACAATGCGCAGGATGTGGAACATCCATCTCAAGTATCTTGCTCTCTAGCATTCTATCCTAAAGATCACTGTGCCTTTATGACATGTCTGGATGAGATTTATGTTCCAACATCCTATGAGGAGGCAATCAAGGATAAGGAGTGGAAGGAATCAGTGGGAGCTGAGGCTGATGCAATGGTTAAGAATGATACTTGGTATGAGAGTGAGCTACCAAGAGGGAAGAAGGCAGTGTCTACTAGATGGATCTTCACAATCAAGTACCTAGCAAATGGGAAGGTAGATAGAAAGAAGACGAAATTGGTTGCTAGAGGATTTACTCAGACTTATGGTGAAGACTACCTAGATACTTTTGCTCTAGTTGCAAAGCTCCACACCATTAGAATAGTATTGTCAGTAGCAGTGAATCTGGAATGGGGTCTTTGGCAAATGGATGTGAAGAATGCATTCCTTCAAGGAGAACTTGAAGATGAAGTCTATATGTATTCTCCACCTGGTTTGGAACATTTGGTGAAGAAAGGAAACGTTCTAAGGTTGAAGAAAGCTATATATGGTCTTAAGGAGTCACCAAGAGCTTGGTACAACAAATTAAGCACCACCTTGAAGGGAAGAGGCTTCAAAAGGTCTGAACTCGATCACACCCTCTTCACACTCACTACATCCTCAGGTATAGTTGTCCTTCTAGTATATGTTGATGATATCATCATTACTGGAAGTGATAAGGCATGTATACAATCTACTAAAGACTATCTAAAATCTGTCTTTGAAATTAAAGATTTTGGAGGAGATGAAATACTTTCTTGGAATTGAGTTATGTAGGTCTAAGGAAGGTTTATTTCTGTCCCAAAGAAAGTATACACTTGATCTTTTGAAAGATGCAGGGATGTATGGAGGGAAGACATCTAGAACTCCTCTTGAAGATGGATATAAAGTTCCACGTGAGGGGGAGATTGAAGACAGTCCACCATTTCAAGATGCCAAGCTTTATAGAAAGCTTGTTGGTAAGTTGATTTACTTAACCATAACAAGACCTGATATATGCTTTGCTGTGAATCAGGTGAGTCAACATATGCAAGCCCCAAAGGAGCATCACTGGAACATGGTGAATAGATTACTCATGTACCTGAATGGATCAATCAATCAAGGAGTATGGATGGGCTGCAACAAGAGCACTGAAGTGGTAAGGTATTGTGATGCTGATTGGGCTGGATATAGGATGGATAGGAAGTCCATAACTGGTTATTGCACATTCATTGGAGGGAATCTGGTCACCTGGAAGAGCAAGAAGCAGAAGGTGGTGTCATGCTCAAGCGCATAAGCTGAATATAGAGCCATGTTGAAGCTGACAAATGAGTTGATATGGATGAAGGGCATACTGAAGCACTTGGGGGTTGATCAAGACATACCTATGACTATGCATTGTGACAACCAAGCAGCCGTCCACATTGCCTCCAACTCGGTGTTCCATGAAAGAACAAAGCATATTGAAGTGGATTTCCATAAGGTGAGGCAAATGATTGTATCCGGAGATATCTTACCTTGCTACACAAGGAGTGATGATCAACTAGCAGATGTGTTCACCAAGGCAGCTAGACAGAAGACTATTGAGTCCATTCACACAAGGTTAGGACTCATTGATCTCACCAGAAGGAGCTGATCCCCTTTGTCATGAGGTCTTTACTCTTTTCCTTGTCAAGGTTTTATCCCTAAGGAGGGTTTTCTTTGATAAGGTTTTTAATGAGGAAGATCTCATGGCATCCAAGCTTGACTGGTTTCCATAGTCAAGCTTGAGGGGGAGTGTTGAATAAGATAGTTAAATGATAGAGGAAACATAGAGGATTTGGGAGGAATTGAGTTTGGGGTGTCCGTACAAATGGCCGTACAAAGGCCGTACAATGGTCGTACACCCAAACTCACCTTAAAGGTTAAGTTACCCGGGGAAGAAGTAACTCGACCAAGAGTTACTCTTACTACTTACCACGCGGGAAAGCTTGACCAAAGGGATAAGGGAGGCTCGTCTGACAGGCTGGCTCATGGCTGGAAAGTAAGAGCATATGGTCAAGATGCCTTTTGGCATCAAGCGTGTGGAGCTTCTGGTCCAAGCATTTCAAATAGACGCTCCACCCCGGCTTGACTACACACGTTTAGCTTTAGTTTACGTTGAAACCTTATCCTAATCTTCCTCTATATATTGTAAACCTTGCTAACCATCAAGTATAACGAGTATTTTTCAGTCTCTCTCTCTCGTTTATCTCTCTAAACTCTCTCTAATGGTTTCTTAAGTCTACCCAGATCTCTCTTTACTTTCTTGTCTAGTCTCTCTATTCTCACCATTCTTCACTCTATCTTCTGTCTATACTCAAGTTTCTCTCAAGATTTCAGATACAGCCTTTAAGAAGGAGCACAAGGATCAGGAAACCAGCTTCAAATTGGATCAACAGAAGAGTATAGTTCAATGCTGAAGCTGTAGCTCATCCAACCAGTGCAGTTTGCTCGCTTGCCCACTATCCAGAAGTGCATCAAGTCTTTATCAGTGAATTGGATCAAGAATACATTCCAAGGACATATGAAGAGTCTATGCAACATGAGGAGTGGAGAGCATCAGTTGGAGATGAGATGGGAGCCATGGTTAAGAATGACATATGGTTTGAGACAGCTCTTCCCAAAGGGAAGAAAGCAGTAACCAGCCAGCTTTTATATATAATCAATTATGGAGCCAATGGCAAGCCAGAGAGAAAGAAGACAAGATTAGTAGAAAGAGGGTACACTCAAGTCTATGGTGACGATTATCTAGACACCTTTGCACCAGTGGCTAAGCTGCACACTATAAGAATCCTTCTATCACTTGCTGTCAACTTGGAGTGGGGTCTGTGGCAGATGGATGTAAAGAATGCCTTTCTCCAAGGAGAGCTGCAAGATGAGGTGTATATGAGACCACCCCCTGGTCTAGAAGACATGGTGAAACCAGGAAATGTCTTGAGACTAAAGAAAGCTATCTATGGCCTAAAGCAATCCCAAGAGCTTGGTACCACAAGCTGAGTACAACACTCAATGGGAGAGGTTTTGTGAAGTCTCAAGCTGACCACTCTCTATTCACACTGACCAGCAACAAAGGCATTGTAGTCATCTTGGTGTATGTGGATGATATCATCATCACTTGTAGCAACCAGGAAGGTATCTCCTCAACTAAAGTCTTTCTTAAAATTGCCTTTGATATTAAGGATTTGGGAGAGTTGAAGTACTTCCTAGGGATTGAATTGTGCCGCTCCAAGGAGGGACTCTTCTTATCCCAAAGGAAGTACACACTTGATATTTTAAATGAGGCAGGAGACCTTGGGAGTAGACAGGCCAAGACCACCATTTGAGGAAGGCTACAAGGTGCTGCGAGAGGGAGAGAATGATATCACTCTCTTTACTGATGTCAAGAAGTATAGAAGAATGGTTGGAAAGCTCATATACCTCACTATCACTCGGCCAGATGTGTGTTTTTCTGTAAATCAAGTGAGCCAGCATATGCAAGCCCCTAAGATACATCACTGGAACATGGTGGAGAGGATCTTGAGATACTTAAGAGAAGCACCGGGTCAGGGAGTATGGATGGCGTGTAACAAGAACACTGAAGTGGTTGGGTATTGTGATGCTGATTGGGCTGGAGATAGAGTGGATAGAAGATCAACCACAGGCTAATGCACCTTTATTGGAGGGAATCTGGTCACATGGAAGAGCAAGAAGCAGAAGGTGGTGTCTTGTTCAAGTGTTGAGGCAGAATATAGATCAAGGAGAAAGCTTACAAGTGAGCTTATATGGATCAAGGGGCTGTTAAGAGACTTGGAGGTCGAGATCAACACACCAATGACTATGCATTGTGACAACCAGCCTGCAATACACATTGCATCTAACTCAGTCTTCCATGAGAGAACAAAGCACATAGAAGCAGACTGCCACAAGGTGAGACAAGCAGTGAAGCAGCAAGTGATCCTCCCATGCTATACAAGAAGTGAAGATCAACTATCTGACATCTTCACCAAGGCAGCAAGTAGCAAGGTTTGTGAGTTCATTCATCCTAAGCTTGGACTCATGGACCTCTCTTGTCACTGATCCTCTTACTGTGAAGTATTCTACTCTTTTTCCTTTGCTTGGTTTTTATCCCATGTGGTTTTTCCAAGTAAAGGTTTTAATGAGGGAATGCTTCATAGTTTTCAAGCTTGACTAGTCCCTATGGTCAAGCTTGAGGGGGAGTGTTGACATGAAGCAATAAAGAGCAGCAAGTATAAGAAGTATGGAGATGAGGCAGTGAGAAGTAAGAGGTATTGACATAAACACATGTATTAACATGTAGCCTAAGAGATAGAAGAGAAAAGAGATGCATTAGGAGCAAGTTTGAATCTGTCCGTACAGACCTAACGAGTGGTCTTATAAAGTAATTTTATAAATCTTAAAAGGTAAGACAGAGGTCTGGAGTCGCCTAACTTAACCTAAAGAAGTTTGGGAAGACCAGTGGGGTTGAGTTAACCAGCTGTCATAGTCAAGTTTGAATTCAAATCCAGATCTACTACCAATAGAGCTGTTGGGTCAGAATGCAGTCTTTGGACCAGTGTGCTATTGATTTCCTCTCTCTTTTTTCTATGTCTTTAAATATGATTGTATGCAACCAGAAATAAAATTTAAGGGAAATATATTTTCCTCATCTCTCTCTCTCTCTCTTTCTCTCTCTTCATTGTTCTTGATTTTTCTCCATGGTTCTTCACAAATCTTAGCTCAAATCTTCTTAAACTTTCAAATTATGATGAAGAAGTTATCCCACTTTTAACCGAGGTGATTCTAGTTTACACTGTTTTTGAGATTTGGCAATTTCTTCTTGATTCTAATCAAAGCAGAATGAATCACGATTTAAGAAGCTTGATTTGGACTCATAAATCAGTGTATAATCACCCTGAAGTTTATTCAATATCATAAGAGTTATGATGAAGAAGTTACCCCACTATTAACCGAAGTAATTCCATTTTCGCTTGTTTGGAGATTTTGCAATTTCTTCTTGATTCTAATCAAACCAGAGTGAATCACGATGTAAGAAGATTGATTTGGACTCATAAATCAGTGGATAATAACCCTGAAGTTGAATCAATATCATAGGAGTTATGATGATGAAGTTATCCCACTTTAAACCGAAGTGATCCCAGTTTACCCTATTTGGAGATTTTGCAATTTCTTCTTGATTCTAATCAAACCATAATGAATCACGATGTAAGAAGCTTGATTTGGACTCATAAATCAGTTTATAATCACCCTGAAGTTGAATCAATATCATAGGAGTTATGATGAAGAAGTTATCCCACCTTTAACCGAAGTGATTCCAGTTTACCCTGTTTGGAGATTTTGCATTTTCTTCTTGATTTTAATCAAAACAGAATGAATATCGATGTAAGAAGAATTGGACTCATAAATCAGTGGATAATCACCCTGAAGTTGAATCAATATCATAGGAGTTATGATGAAGAAGTTATCCCACTTTTAACCGAAGTGATTCTAGTTTACCCTGTTTGGAGATTTTGCAATTTCTTCTTGATTCTAGTTAAACCATAATGAATCACGATGTAAGAATCTTTATTTGGACTCATAAATCAGTGGATAATCACCCTGAAGTTGAATCAATATCATAGGAGTTATGATGAAGAAGTTATCCCACTTTTAACCGAAGTGATTCCAGTTTACTTTGTTTAGAGATTTTGCAATTTCTTCTTGATTCTAATCCAACCAGTATGAATTACAATTTAAGAATCTTGATTTGGACTCATAAATCAGTGGATAATCACCCTGAAGTTGAATCAATATCATAGGAGTTATGATGAAGAAGTTTTCCCACTTTTAATCGAAGTAATTCCAGTTTACCCTGTTTTGAGATTTGGCAATTTCTTCTTGATTCTAATCAAATCAGAATGAATAATGATTTAAGAAGCTTGATTTGGACTCATAAATCAGTGTATAATCACCCTGAAGTTGAATCAATATCATAGGAGTTATGGTGAAGAAGTTATCCCACCTTTAACCGAAGTGATTCCAGTTTATCCTGTTTGGAGATTTTACAATTTCTTCTTGATTCTAATCAAACCAGAATGAATCACGATGTAAGAAGCTTGATTTGGACTCATAAATAAGTGGATAATAACCCTGAAGTTGAATCAATATCATAGGAGTTATGATGAAGAAGTTATCCCACCTTTAACCGAAGTTATTCTAGTTTACCCTGTTTGGAGATTTTGCAATTTCTTATTGATTCTAATCAAACCAGAATTGTTGAAATTTAAGAATAAGTAACCTCAAACATTTCTGGTGAAGTACATGAGCATAAGGGGGAAGAAGCTCAATGGCTCTCTTAGTTTTCATTGATAACAGAACATACATATTTATACAGAAAATAACAACTGAATGCTTAAAGTTAAAGCTTATACACGTCAATCCACTTGTGCCAACTTGCTTCTGATACAAAGTGAAACCAGGAGCTAAAACAGGGAGTAAAAAACGTGTGCTACCTCTAGTTTCACACAGAAGCATCTCAGCAGTTTTCCACCTTCAGAAGTAATCATAATGAGCTTAGCCTACTATTGTTGACTTTTCTTCACTTGCTTGTCACCAGCTTGCTTGCTTGGCTACTTCTCCTTATTGGATCAGTATTGGGCCTCTTCTTCTTGGGCTCTATCTGTAGACAAACTGATTGGGCTACACTGAGTTGTGTTCAGCCAATCCTTATTGGGCTCTCAGACTTGATCATCTTGGACCTGTCTTCTTTGGACTTCTCTTCAAGATAAGGATTGGGCTTCACTTATCCATAAACAGATTGGGCTACTGGTTCTTCTTTAATCTGATAGGTGGGCTGGTCTTCTTCTTGGTTCATCATGCTATTGGACTCTTCTTCTTGGGCAACTTATGTAGACAACCTTATTGGGTTACACTGAAACCCTCTCATGCACCTTATGCATTCTTCTTCTTCTTTGGAGCATCAGTGATTGCCACACTCAAATGGATCCCTGAAGGTATCCATTTTCGTCATCACTCAGCTCCATATAGTGATGATAGCTTTGCTGCCCCAAAGCTCTCCTTCACATTCATAATAGGTGCTTTACTCCACATATTCACTATTGTGCTCTTCCTTGTTATGTTTGGAGTTTAGTTAGTAGCTTGTATCACTCAAGCCATCCTTTGCACCATATGAAGAGCTTCTCCTCCTGCCACTTGGTTCACCTCTTCCTGGTATTCCCATTTCAACACGCCTCCTCAAGATAGGCTGGATATGAATATGAAAGCCTATCTTGCACAATGAGAACACTTGTGCACATCTCTGGACTTCCTCTCCATGTGAATCACTTCAACCACCACTTTGATCTTTCCTTCTTGCTTTCTACATCTAAGTTGTCTTTCAGAGGTGCTGCCGGTTTGCCTCTTGTGGTCAGGGTGAGTATAATACTGCCATCTTGGGTCACCGTTGGTCTGCCTCTTTTGGGTCAGCCATCTTACAATAGAGCTCTGCGTGCAATGACAAGCTTGTATGGATTCCACCAGTCGGTTAGTCTCCATGGTTGGTCTTCATGATTCACATTCTAACAGCCACCCTCAAGATTGGTCTGGATATGGAATGAAAGCCAACCTTGAAAAGGGAATCATGAGTGTACACATCTTCTTCTTTTGTGTGGGCTTCTATTTTTGTTTTCGTTTGTTGAAGTAGCCCCAATAGCATTGCCATCTCCTCCTTTGAATTGCTAGTGTATGTAATGACATTTTTAACAACTTGGATTCACCATCCTTCTTCATTTGCTTGAATCGCTTTTGATGGGAGCTCCATTTGGACTCCTCCTTTGTTTCAGCTTCATGAGAGCTTGAGATGTGATCCACAAAACACAAGGCTGCTTAAAACAGCTCTTATTACCACATGAGTTTATAAACAAACTATCTCCTCCTGAGATATTTCACACACGTTTTTTATTCTTGAAAACACCATCTTGAAAAAACACCTTTGTTCTTCTTGTAGCTTCTGCTCTGTTGGTAACACAATTGGATAACCTCCACAGACACAGCTACTTGAGATACAAAGGAACACCATACATGTTTTAATTGATCAACCTCTTCAACTTATGAACTCCTTATCTCAACACCCAGGAAAACACTTCTGATGTGTAGGCAGGTAGTCACCAGTGAGAGAATGAACAACTTCTTGTTTGGACCAGTTCTGCAATATCTTCATAACTGATCTCCAAAGGCTGTCTTCAACAGCTTCAAATGCCTCCTTAATTTATGGGAAGGCGCCTCTTTCTTGCAAGGATACTGAACTCCAGCTCCTTGTCATCTGGACCATCATGGTCTTCTAAGTCTTCATCTTTAGCAGCTCAACAACTCCAGTTCTCCAATAGTTCTCTGAAAACCTTGAAGACAGAACATCATGTTTCTCATTAGGCGTGCCACTGACCTTAGAGAATGAGAGTACGCAAATAAGTAACAAGAGTATTGAAGGCCCAAAAACTTGAGCTCTTCCATTAGTAACAAGAATTTTGAAAATTGTTTGAACAGAGATTTTGCTCTGTTTTTGTTTTGATTTTGCGGAAGCTTTTGGTTCAGGCATAACACTGCTCTGATACCATGTTGAAATTTAAGAATAAGTAACCCCAAACATTTCTGGTGAAGTACATGAGCATAAGGGGGAAGAAGCTCAATGGCTTTCTTAGTTTTCATTGATAACATAACATACATATTTATACAGAAAATAACAACTGAATGCTTAAATTTAAAGCTTATACACGTCAAGCCACTGGTGCCAACTTGCTTCTGATACAAAGTGAAACCAGGAGCTAAAACAGGGAGTATAAAACGTGTGCCACCTCTAGTTTCACACAGAAGCATCTCAGCAGTTTTCCACTTTCAGAAGTAAGCATAATGAGCTTAGCCTACTATTGTTGACTTTTCTTCACCTGCTTGTCACCAGCTTGCTTGCTTGGCTACTTCTCCTTATTGGATCAGTATTGGGCCTCTTCTTCTTGGGCTCCATTTGTAGACAAACTGATTGGGCTACACTGAGTTGTGTTCAGCCAATCCTTATTGGGCTCCCAGACTTGATCATCTTGGACCTGTCTTCTTTGGACTTCTCTTCAAGATAAGGATTGGGCTTCACTTATCCATAAACAGATTTGGCTACTGGTTCTTCTTTAATCTGATAGGTGGGCTGGTCTTCTTCTTGGTTCAGCATGCTATTGGACTCTTCTTCTTGGGCAACGTATATAGACAACCTTATTGGGCTACACTGAAACCCTCTCATGCACCTTATGCATTCTTCTTCTTCTTTGGAGCATGAGTGATTGCCACACTCAAATGGATCCCTGAAGGTCTCCATTTTCGTCATCACTCAGCTCCATATAGTGATGATAGCTTTGCTGCCCCAAAGCTCTCCTTCACATTCATAATAGGTGCTTTACTCCACACATTCACTATTGTGCTCTTCCTTGTTATGTTTGGAGTTTAGTTAGTAGCTTGTGTCACTCAAGCCATCCTTTGCACCATATGAAGAGCTTCTCCTCCTGCCACTTGGTTCACCTCTTCCTTGTATTCTCATTTCAACAAGAATAAATCACGATGTAAGAATCTTGATTTGGACTCATAAACTAATTTATAATCACCCTGAAATTGAATCAATATCATAAGAGTTATGACGAAGAAGTTATCCCACTTTTAACAGAGGTGATTCTAGTTTACACTGTTTTGAAATTTGGCAATTTCTTCTTGATTCTAATCAAGCCAGAATGAATCACGATGTAAGAACATTGATTTGGAATCATAAATCAGTGGATAATCACCCTGAAATTGAATCAATATCATAGGAGTTATGATGAAGAAGTTATCCCACTTTTAACCGAAGTGATTCCAGTTTACCATGTTTAGAGATTTTGCAATTTCTTATTGATTCTAATCCAACCAGTATGAATCACAATTTAAGAAGCTTAATTTGGACTCATAAATCAGTGGATAATCACCCTGAAGTTGAATCAATATCATAGGAGTTATGATGAAGAAGTTTTCCCACTTTTAATCGAAGTAATTCCAGTTTACCATGTTTTGAGATTTGGCAATTTCTTCTTGATTCTAATCAAAAAAGAATGAATCACGATTTAACAAGCTTGATTTGGACTCATAAATCAGTGTATAATCACCCTGAAGTTGAATCAATATCATAGGAGTTATGGTTAAGAAGTTATCCCACCTTTAACCGAAGTGATTCCAGTTTACCCTGTTTGGAAATTTTGTATTTTCTTCTTGATTCTAATCAAAACAGAATGAATATCGATGTAAGAAGCTTGATTTGGACTCATAAATCAGTGGATAATCACCCTGAAGTTGAATCAATATCACAAGAGTTGTGATGAAGAAGTTATCCCACTTTTAACCGAAGTGATTCTAGTTTACCATATTTGGAGATGTTGTAATTTCTTCTTAATTCTAGTTAAACCATAATGAATAAAGATGTAAGAAGTTTGATTTGGAATCATAAATAAGTTTATAATCACCCTGAAATTGAATCAATTTCATAGGAGTTATGACGAAGAAGTTATTCCACTTTTAACAGAGGTGATTCTAGTTTACCCTGTTTTGAGATTTGGTAATTTCTTCTTTATTCTAATCAAGCCAGAATGAATCACGATGTAAGAAGCTTGATTTGGAATAATAAATCAGTGGATAATCACCCTGAAATTGAATCAATATCATAGGAGTTATGATGAAAAAGTTATCCCACTTTTAACCGAAGTGATTCCAGTTTACCATGTTTAGAGATTTTGCAATTGCTTATTGATTCTAATCCAACCAGTATGAATCACAATTTAAGAAGCTTAATTTGGACTCATAAATCAGTGAATAATCACCCTGAAGTTGAATCAATATCATAGGAGTTATGATGAAGAAGTTTTCCCACTTTTAATCGAAGTAATTCCAGTTTACCATGTTTTGATATTTGGCAATTTCTTCTTGATTCTAATCAAAGCAGAATGAATCACGATTTAAGAAACTTGATTTGGACTCATAAATCAGTGTATAATCACCCTGAAGTTGAATCAATATCAT
The DNA here is from genome assembly GCA_905132885.1 of Moricandia moricandioides. Taxonomy (NCBI): domain Eukaryota; kingdom Viridiplantae; phylum Streptophyta; class Magnoliopsida; order Brassicales; family Brassicaceae; genus Moricandia; species Moricandia moricandioides. Next base: position 25,236 of record CAJHQQ010001660.1, read on the forward strand.
AGGAGTTATGGTTAAGAAGTTATCCCACCTATAACCGAAGTGATTCCAGTTTACCATGTTAGGAGATTTTGAATTTTCTTATTGATTCTAATCAAACCAGAATGAATCACGATGTAAGAATCTTGATTTGGACACATAAATCAGTGGATAATCACCCTGAAGTTGATTCAATATCATAGGAGTTATGATGAAGAAGTTACCCCACTTTTAACCGAAGTGATTCCAATTTACCTTGTTTGGAGATTTTGCAATTTCTTCTTGATTCTAATCAAAACAGAATGAATCACGATGTAAGAAGCTTGATTTGGACTCATAAATCAGTGGATAGTCACCCTAAAGTTGAATCAATATCATAGGTGTTATGATGAAGAAGTTATTATAAGTTTTAGAGATTCAGAGAGATTTTTGGAAGAACATGATGAACAAACTGAAGAACATGAGAGAGGGGAGCTTGATTTCGTGGACAGAAGTATAGAGAGAGAGAGAGTAAAGTGTTTTCCTTGCTTGATTTAGGTTACATAGGCAGGATACTTAAATAGAGTAAGCCAGACATAAGAATGAATAAACAATTGGTCTTCTGAAGATGCTCTGGCCTTCTGAAGATGCTCTGGTCTTCTGAAGATGCTCTGGTCTTCTGAAGATGCTCTGGACGTGCATGGACCACTCAGCTGGACAGAAAGGGACAGCTTCTTTGTTTCTTTCTTCCTTGGCAGATCATGTGACTTTGGTTTGTCACAAAGCTCCAACAGCTCCAGCAAGTTGTCTACACTTGTTTATATTATTCCAGAGGTTAGGGAGACCAGAGAAGATATTTAAATTCGTCCCTTTCCTTTTCTTGCCTTCCAAGACACTCTTAGGGCAAGCTGTACGGACTGACTTGTAGGTCAAGTTGTACGAACAAGCTTGCATCCTAAGTTAACTTGAATTTGCCTCTCTCTCTTGTTCCTTATTGCCTTAACCTTATTATTCCTTCATGTCAACACTCCCCCTCAAGCTTGACTATAGAGACTGTCAAGCTTGGAAGCCATGAAGCATTCCCTCATTAAAACCTCAGCTAGGTAAAACCACTTGGGAGAAAAACCAAGCCAAGGAAAAAGAGTAGAACACTTCATGGAGGGGAGATCAGTGACATGTGAGGTCTATGAGTCCAAGTTTTGGATGAATGAACTCACAGACTTTAGTACTCGCAGCCTTAGTGAAGATATCAGCTAGTTGGTCTTCACTTCTTGTATAGCATGGTAGGATGATCCTTTGCTCCACAGCCTGCCTTACCTTATGACAATCCACTTCGATGTGTTTAGTCCTTTCATGGAACACATTGTTGGATGCTATGTGTATTGCAGCTTGATTGTCACAATGCATTGTGATCGGTGATGGTGTCTCTATACCCAAATCCTTGAGCAGGTTCTTGATCCAAATGAGTTCACTAGTGAGCTTCCTCATTGCTCTATATTCTGCTTCAGCACTTGAGCAAGATACCACCTTCTGCTTCTTGCTTTTCCAAGTTACCAAATTGCCTCCAATAAAGGTACAATAGCCGGTTGTGGACCTCCTGTCCACTCTATCTCCAGCCCAATCAGCATCACAATACCCCACAATCTCTGTGCTGTTGTTGCAACCCATCCAAACTCCTTGTCCTGGTGCTTCTCTTAGATACCTTAGGATTCTCTCCACCATATTCCAATGGTGAATCTTGGGAGCTTGCATATGCTGGCTAACTTGGTTGACTGCAAAGCACACATCTGGTCTGGTGATGGTGAGGTAGATGAGTTTCCCAACCATCCTCCTATAGTGCTTGACATCTTCATAGGGCTTGTCTTCAATCTCCCCCTCGCGCAATACTTTGTAGCCATCTTCTAGTGGAGTTTTGGCTGCTCTTCCACCTAAGTCACCTGCCTCACTCAACAAATCAAGTGTGTACTTCCTTTGGGATAGGAACAGCCCCTCTTTAGATCGACATATTTCAATCCCTAGGAAGTACTTTAACTCACCCAAGTCTTTGATATCAAATGCAGATTTAAGAAAGGATTTAGTTAAGAAGATACCTTCCTTATCACTTCCTGTGATGATGATATCATCTACATACACTAAGATTACCACAATTCCTTGTTGGCTGGTTAGAGTGAAGAGGGTATGATCAGCTTCAGATTTTACAAAACCTCTCCCATTTAGAGTGGTGCTGAGTTTGTGATACCAGGCCCTTGGTGATTGCTTTAAACCATAGATGGCTTTCTTCAGTCTAAGAACATTTCCAGGCTTGACAATATGTTCTAGACCAGGAGGCGGTCTCATGTAGACCTCATCTTCAAGTTCTCCTTGTAGGAAAGCATTCTTAACATCCATTTGCCATAGATCCCACTCCAAGTTAACTGCCAAAGATAGGATGATCCTTATGGTGTGTAGTTTGGCGACTGGTGCAAAAGTATCAAGGTAGTCTTCTCCATAGGTCTGAGTGAAACCCCTTGCCACTAGCCTTGTTTTACGCCTCTCCACTGTACCATCAGCATTGTACTTGATTGTGAAGATCCAACGGCTTGTTACAGCTTTCTTTCCTTTGGGAAGCTCCACTTCATACCAGGTATCATTGACAATCATTGCATTTGTCTCACTTCCAACTGATTCTCTCCACTCCTTATGCTCCATAGCTTCCTCATAAGACCTTGGAATGTATTCCTGGTCCAATTCTCCAATGAAGACTACATGGTCCTGAGGGTACTGAGCTAAAGAGCACACAGCTTGTATAGGATGTGCTACTGCTTGGGAATTGAAGTACACCCTTGTGTTAATCCAGTTAGAAGCTGGTTGTCTAATTCTGGTACTCCTCCTTAGTTGTGGTTGTGCTTCTTCATGTGGTGCTTCCTCATCATCATCTGAAGACTTATTTTCATTTAGCACTGAACCCTCTTGTTCTTGTTGCTCAGCTTGATCATGAGTTGTTGCTGATGTATCCTGTTGTGGCTCAGCTTGATTGTTATTTCCCCCCTCATGGTCAAGGTGAGGAACCTCAATCTCATCAGTATTTGACGCAGCTTCAGTAGATGGTGTTGAGTCCCTCCTGGTCCCCTCTGGTTCAGTATCCACCCTTGCTTCAGGCATACTTACCCCAAGACTTTCCATCACACGCCTAAGATTGCTTGCTCTATCAGAGGCTGAATGAGATAGATTTTCCAGGTCATCCCAACTCTTGTCATCATAATAACCTCTGGATTCTAAAAACTTCACATCCCTAGACACCATAACTCTCCTAGTCTCTGGTGCATAGCACTTGTAACCCTTTTGGTTTGGAGAGTACCCAATGAACATTGCCCTTGTACTCTTAGCCTCTAGCTTGTTCCTTTGCTCTCCTGGTACCAAAACAAAACAAAGACACCCAAACACACGCATATGATCTATAGAGGGTCTGGTTTTGTTGAGTACCTCAAAAGGAGAGTGATCTTGTAGGACTCTGGTGGGAATCCGGTTAATCAAATAACAGGCTGTCAAAACTGCATCTCCCCAAAACCTTTTGGGCACACTGGTATGGAACATCATGCTCCTGGCCACCTCCATCAGATGTCTATTCTTTCTTTCAGCTACACCATTCTGTTGAGGTGTGTATGGGCAGCTTGTTTGATGGATCACCCCATGCTTTGCTAAGTGTTGTTTAAATGCATTGCTTGTGTATTCCCCTCCATTATCTGATCTAAAAATTTTAATCTTGGCATTGAAATGGTTAGATACATAGCTCTCAAAATTTATAAAAGCTTCTAAGACCCTATCTTTAGATTGCAACAGTGTGATCCATGTGTATTTAGACTTCTCATCTATGAATGTCACAAAGTATCTATGATGTTCTCTAGATGCACATGGAGCAGTCCAAACATCAGAGTGAATGAGGTCAAAGCAATTTTCATAAATAGTACTTGATCTAGGGAATACATTTTTGCAATGCTTGCCTAAGATACAAGCCTCACAATCACTCTTAAAGGAAATACTAGGCAGCATGATGTTCAAGGCACGAGAATGGGGATGTCCTAATCTAGCATGCCACATTACATCTTTAGGTAAATTAAAACTTGAATTTAAAGCATAAGATAAGTCAGATGCAAGCTTGGTGTCTTCAAGCAAGTACAAGTCTCCCTTGGTCACACCTTTGCCAAGCAACCTACTTGTTTCAATATCCTGAAAGTAGACATCATTAGGAGTGAAGGTAACCTTGCAATTTAAGTCATTGGTTGCTCTCTTAACTGATAACAGGTTGGATGTGAAACTAGGCATGTAAAAAGCTTTAGAATCTTTTTCAAATAACCTAAGATCACCTATCCCTTTAATTGGTACTCTTTCTCCATTGGCTATCATAACATTTCCTAAGGCAGGAACAATGTTTTTAATCAAGTTTAGATCACTAATCATGTGGTGACTAGCTCCTGAATCTATAACTAAGGGTTTTGTCAATCTAGAACCAGCTAAAGCATTCAAGGAGATACCACTATGTGAAGCATGTAAAGAGGTACCAAGTGTGTTACCAGAGTTGTCCTTGAGGATCTTGATGAGAGCCTCAATGTCAGATCGCTTGATGGCTTCATCTTGAGTGGTCCTCAAGGTTGAGCAGTTACTGGATGCTAAGGCCTTTCCCTCACCAGTTCCAGGTCCATTGGAGGGGCGCATGACTCCTGGAGTAGATGGTTCACCCATATCACCAGAGAAGTTGGCTCTTCCATCATTGTAAGGGGTCCTGAACTTCTGAGGTTTGAGGTGAGGATGGAGGAGCCAGCACTTGTCCTTTCCATGACCCTTCTTCTTGCAATGGTCACAAATCCACACCTTCTTGTCTTCAGCCTTAAAGTAACCTTTGTTTGCAACTCCTTCAGCTTGGTTTGCTAATACCAAGTCGCCTTTGCTTCCAAAGAGACCTACTGAGCCTTGTTCCTTTTGAATCTGGGCACACACCTCTTCAAGGGATGGAAGCTTCTCACTCCTTAGGATGTGCTTGATTAGGTCATTATAACCAGGATTGAGAGTGAACAGCAAAGCAAAGACCTTGTCTTGTTCTTTCCTCTCATTGAGCACATCAGGATCCACAGTAGCTGGTCTCAACATCTCCAGCTCTGCCCACAATGATCTGAACTTCCCAAAATGCTTAGAGAAGTCAGTGTCCTCTTGACTGAGATTGTTGATGGCTTTCTTGACCTCAAACACTCTACTTATGTTGGATATGTTGCCATATACCTTCTGGAGAGTGTCCCACAGCTCTTTGGAAGTTTCACAGTAGGAGTAAGCTTCCAAGATTGAGGCTTCAAGGCTGTTCTGAATGATAGATAGCACCATGAGGTCCTCCTGACCCCTCTTTCCATCTTCATCAGCAACAACCACCACTTCTTTGCCATCCTCTCCTAGGATGGTCTTCTTTGAGGTCTTGCCTTCAACAACATGTTCCCAGAGTCCTCTGCCTCCAAGAGCAGTCTTGGCAAGCCTTGACCACAGTAGATAGTTAGCTCCCTTAAGAGTAACTGGAATCACAACCATTTTTGAGTTTTCCATCAGAAACAGCAAGAACAGCTCAAGAACAGCAAGAACAGCTCAAGAACAGAGGGAAAAGACAAGGATTTTCGAAAATAATCAGAGTAATGAAAGAGATAAGCGGAATAGAAGAGAGAATAGTGAAGAGAATAGGTTTCAGGAGCTTATTTGGCTCTGATACCATATAAGTTTTAGAGATTCAGAGAGATTTTTGGAAGAACATGATGAACAAACTGAAGAACATGAGAGAGGGGAGCTTGATTTCGTGGACAGAAGTATAGAGAGAGAGAGTAAAGTGTTTTCCTTGCTTGATTTAGGTTACATAGGCAGGATACTTAAATAGAGTAAGCCAGACATAAGAATGAATAAACAATTGGTCTTCTGAAGATGCTCTGGCCTTCTGAAGATGCTCTGGTCTTCTGAAGATGCTCTGGTCTTCTGAAGATGCTCTGGACGTGCATGGACCACTCAGCTGGACAGAAAGGGACAGCTTCTTTGTTTCTTTCTTCCTTGGAGATCATGTGACTTTGGTTTGTCACAAAGCTCCAACAGCTCCAGCAAGTTGTCTACACTTGTTTATATTATTCCAGAGGTTAGGGAGACCAGAGAAGATATTTAAATTCGTCCCTTTCCTTTTCTTGCCTTCCAAGACACTCTTAGGGCAAGCTGTACGGACTGACTTGTAGGTCAAGTTGTACGAACAAGCTTGCATCCTAAGTTAACTTGAATTTGCCTCTCTCTCTTGTTCCTTATTGCCTTAACCTTATTATTCCTTCATGTCAACAGTTATCCCACTTTTAACCGAAGTGATTCCAATTTACCCTGTTTGGAGATTTTTGAATTTCTTCTTGATTCTAATCAAACCAGAATGAATCACGATATAAGAAGCTTGATTTGGACTCATAAATCAGTAGATAATCACCCTGAAGTTGAATCAATATAATAGGAGTTATGATGAAGAAGTTATCACACTTTTAACCGAAGTGATTCCATTTTATCCTGTTTGGAGATTTTGCAATTTCTTCTTGATTCTAATCAAACCATAATGAATCACGATGTAAGAAGCTTGATTTAGACTCATAAATCAGTTTATAATCACCCTGAAGTTGAATCAATATTATAGGAGTTATGATGAAGAAGTTATCCCACTATTAACCGAAGTTATTCCAGTTTACCCTGTTTGGAGATTTTGCAATTTCTTATTGATTCTAATCAAACCAGAATGAATCACGATGTAAGAAGCTTGATTTGGACTCATAAATCAGTTTATAATCACCCTGAAATTGAATCAATATCATAAGAGTTATGACGAAGAAGTTATCCCACTTTTAACAAAGGTGATACTAGTTTACACTGTTTTGAAATTTGGCAATTTCTTCTTGATTCTAATCAAACCAGAATGAATCACGACGTAAGAATCTTGATTTGGACTCATAAATCAGTTTATAATCACCCTTTAGTTGAATCAATATTATAGGAGTTATGATGAAGAAGTTATCCCACCATTAACCGAAGTTAGTCTAGTTTACCCTGTTTGGAGATTTTACATTTTCTTCTTGATTCTAATCAAAGCAGAATGAATCACGATGTAAGAACCTTGATTTGGACTCATAAATCAGTGGATAATCACCCTGAAGTTGAATCAATATCATAGGAGTTATGATGAAGAAGTTATCCCACTTTTAACCGAAGTGATTCCAGTTTATCCTGTTTGGAGATTTTGCAATTTCTTATTGATTCTAATCAAACCAGAATGAATCACGATTTAAGAAGCTTGATTTAGACTCATAAATCAGTTTATAATCACCCTGACGTTGAATCAATATTATAGGAGTTATGATGAAGAAGTTATCCCACCATTAACCGAAGTTATTCCAGTTTACCCTATTTGGAGATTTTGCAACATCTTATTGATTCTAATCAAACCAGAATGAATCACGATGTAAGAAGCTTGATTTGGACTCATAAATCAGTTTATAATCACTCTGAAATTGAATCAATATCATAGGAATTATGATGAAGAAGTTATCTCACTTTAAACCAAAGTGATCCCAGTTTACCCTGTTTGGAGATTTTGCAATTTCTTCTTGATTCTAATCAAACCAGAATGAATCACGATGTAAGAAGCTTGATTTGGACTCATAAATCAGTGGATAATCACCCTGAAATTGAATCAATATCATAGGAACTATGATGAAGAAGTTATCCCACTTTAAACCAAAGTGATCCCAGTTTACCCTGTTTGGAGATTTTGCAATTTCTTCTTGATTCTAATCAAACCAGAATGAATCACGATGAAAGAAGCTTGATTTGGACTCATAAATCACTGGATAATCACCCTGAAATTGAATCAATATCATAGGAATTATGATGAAGAAGTTATCCCACTTTAAACCAAAGTGATCCCAGTTTACCCTGTTTGGAGATTTTGCAATTTCTTCTTGATTCTAATCAAACCAGAATGAATCACGATGAAAGAAGCTTGATTTGGACTCATAAATCAGTGGATAATCACCCTGAAGTTGAATCAATCTCATAGGAGTTATGATGAAGAAGTTATCCTACCTTTAACCGAAGTGATTCCAGTTTACCTTGTTTGGAGATTTTGCATTTTCTTCTTGATTCTAATCAAACCAGAATGAATCACGATGTAAGAAGTTTGATTTGGACTCATAAATAAGTGGATAATCACCCTGAAGTTGAATCAATATCATAGGAGTTATGATGAAGAAGTTATCCCACTTTTAACCGAAGTGATTCCAGTTTATCCTGTTTGGAGATTTTGCAATTTCTTCTTGATTCTAATCAAACCAGAATGAATCACGATGTAAGAAGCTTGATTTGGACTCATAAATAAGTGGACAATCACCCTGAAGTGTAATCAATATCATAGGAGTTATGATGAAGAAGTTATCCCACCTTTAACCGAAGTTATTCCAGTTTACCCTGTTTGGAGATTTTGCAATTTCTTATTGATTCTAATCAAACCATAATGATTCACGATGTAAGAAGCTTGATTTGGACTCATAAATCAATTTCTAATCACCCTGAAATTGAATCAATATCATAAGAGTTATGACGAAGAAGTTATCCCACTTTTAACAGAGGTGATTCTAGTTTACACTGTTTTGAAATTTGGCAATTTCTTCTTGATTCTAATCAAGCCAGAATGAATCACGATGTAAAAAGCTTGATTTGGACTCATAAATCAGTGGATAATCACCCTGAAATTGAATCAATATCATAGGAGTTATGATGAAGAAGTTACCCCACTTTTAACCGAAGTGATTATAGTTTACCTTGTTTGGAGATTTTGTAATTTCTTCTTGATTCTAATCAAACCAGAATGTATTACGATGTAAGAAGCTTGATTTGGACACATAAATCAGTGGATAATCACCCTGAAGTTGATTCAATATCATAGGAGTTATGATGAAGAAGTTATCCCACTTTTAACCGAAGTGATTCCAATTTACCTTGTTTGGAGATTTTGCAATTTCTTCTTGATTCTAATCAAACCAGAATGAATCACGATGTAAGAAGCTTGATTTGGACTCATGAATCAGTGGATAATCACCTTGATGAAGAAGTTATCCCACTTTTAACCGAAGTGATTTCAGTTTACCCTGTTTGGAGATTTTGGAATTTCTTCTTGATTCTAATCAAACCAGAATGAATCACGGTATAAGAAGCTTGATTTGGACTCATAAATCAGTGGATAATCACTATGAAGTTGAATCAATATCATAGGAGTTATGATGAAGAAGTTATCCCACTTTTAACCGAAGTGATTCAAGTTTATCCTGTTTGGAGATTTTGCAATTTCTTCTTGATTCTAATCAAACCAGAATGAATCACGATGTAAGAAGCTTGATTTGGACTCATAAATCAGCTTATAATCACCCTGAAGTTGAATCAATATTATAGGAGTTATGATGAAGAAGTTATCCCACCATTAACCGAAGTTATTCCAGTTTACCCTGTTTGGAGATTTTGCAATTTCTTATTGATTCTAATCAAACCAGAACGAATCACGATATAAGAAGCTTGATTTGGACTCATAAATCAGTTTATAATCACCCTCAAATTAAATCAATATCATAAGAGTTATGACGAAGAAGTAATCCCACTTTTAACAGAGGTGATACTAGTTTACATTGTTTTGAAATTTGGCAATTTCTTCTTGATTCTAATCAAGCCAGAAGGAATCACGATGTAAGAAGCTTGATTTGGACTGATAAATCAGTGGATAATCACCCTGAAATTGAATCAATATCATAGGAAATATGAAGAAGAAGTTATCCCACTTTAAACCGAAGTGATTCCAGTTTACCCTGTTTGGAGATTTTGCAATTTCTTCTTGATTCTAATCAAACCATAATCAATCACGATGTATGAAGCTTGATTTGGACTCATAAATCAGTGGATAATCACCCTGAAGTTGAATCAATATCATAGGAGTTATGATGAAGAAGTTATCCTACCTTTAACCGAAGTGATTCCAGTTTACCTTGTTTGGAGATTTTGCATTTTCTTCTTGATTCTAATCAAACCAGAATGAATCACGATGTAAGAAGCTTGATTTGGACTCATAAATAAGTGGATAATCACCCTGAAGTTGAATCAATATCATAGGAGTTATGATGAAGAAGTTATCCCACCTTTAACCGAAGTTATTCCAGTTTATCCTGTTTGGAGATTTTGCAATTTCTTCTTGATTCTAATCAAACCAGAATGAATCACGATGTAAGAAGCTTGATTTGGACTCATGAATCAGTGGATAATCACCTTGATGAAGAAGTTATCCCACTTTTAACCGAAGTGATTTCAGTTTACCCTGTTTGGAGATTTTGGAATTTCTTCTTGATTCTAATCAAACCAGAATGAATCACGGTATAAGAAGCTTGATTTGGACTCATAAATCAGTGGATAATCACTATGAAGTTGAATCAATATCATAGGAGTTATGATGAAGAAGTTATCCCACTTTTAACCGAAGTGATTCAAGTTTATCCTGTTTGGAGATTTTGCAATTTCTTCTTGATTCTAATCAAACCAGAATGAATCACGATGTAAGAAGCTTGATTTGGACTCATAAATCAGCTTATAATCACCCTGAAGTTGAATCAATATTATAGGAGTTATGATGAAGAAGTTATCCCACCATTAACCGAAGTTATTCCAGTTTACCCTGTTTGGAGATTTTGCAATTTCTTATTGATTCTAATCAAACCAGAACGAATCACGATATAAGAAGCTTGATTTGGACTCATAAATCAGTTTATAATCACCCTCAAATTAAATCAATATCATAAGAGTTATGACGAAGAAGTAATCCCACTTTTAACAGAGGTGATACTAGTTTACATTGTTTTGAAATTTGGCAATTTCTTCTTGATTCTAATCAAGCCAGAAGGAATCACGATGTAAGAAGCTTGATTTGGACTGATAAATCAGTGGATAATCACCCTGAAATTGAATCAATATCATAGGAAATATGAAGAAGAAGTTATCCCACTTTAAACCGAAGTGATTCCAGTTTACCCTGTTTGGAGATTTTGCAATTTCTTCTTGATTCTAATCAAACCATAATCAATCACGATGTATGAAGCTTGATTTGGACTCATAAATCAGTGGATAATCACCCTGAAGTTGAATCAATATCATAGGAGTTATGATGAAGAAGTTATCCTACCTTTAACCGAAGTGATTCCAGTTTACCTTGTTTGGAGATTTTGCATTTTCTTCTTGATTCTAATCAAACCAGAATGAATCACGATGTAAGAAGCTTGATTTGGACTCATAAATAAGTGGATAATCACCCTGAAGTTGAATCAATATCATAGGAGTTATGATGAAGAAGTTATCCCACCTTTAACCGAAGTTATTCCAGTTTATCCTGTTTGGAGATTTTGCAATTTCTTATTGATTCTAATCAAACCAGAATGAATCACGATGTAAGAAGCTTTATTTGGACTCATAAATCAATTTATAATCACCCTAAAATTGAATCAATATCATAAGAGTTATGACGAAGAGGTTATCCCACTTTTAACAGATGTGATTCTAGTTTACACCGTTTTGAAATTTGGCAATTTTTTCTTGATTCTAATCAAGCCAGAATGAATCACGATGTAAAAAGCTTCATTTGAACTCATAAATCAGTGGATAATCACCCTGAAATTGAATCAATATCATAGGAGTTATGAAGAAGAAGTTACCTCACTTTTAAACGAAGTAATTCCAGTTTACCCATGTTTTGAGATTTTGCATTTTCTTCTTGATTATAATCAAACCAGTATGAATCACAATTTAAGAAGCTTGATTTGGACTCATAAATCAGTGGATAATCACCCTGAAGTTGAATCAATATCATTGGAGTTATGATGAAGAAGTTTTCCCACTTTTAATCGAAGTCATTCCAGTTTACCCTGTTTTGAGATTTGCCAATTTCTTCTTGATTCTAATCAAACCAGAATGAATCATGATGTAAGAAGCTTGATTTGGACTCATAAATCAGTTTATAATCACCCTTAATTTGAATCAATATTATAGGAGTTATGATGAAGAAGTTATTCCACCATTAACCGAAGTTATTTCAGTTTACCCTGTTTGGAGATTCTGGAATTTCTTATTGATTCTAATCAAACCAGAATGAATCACGATGTAAGAAGCTTGAATTGGACTCATAAATCAGTGGATAATCACCCTGAATTTGAATCAATATCATAGGAGTCATGATGAAGAAGTTATCCCACTTTTAACAAAGGTGATACTAGTTTACACTGTTTTGAAATTTGGTAATTTCTTCTTGATTCTAATCAAGTCACAATGAATCACGATGTAAGAAGCTTGATTTGGACTCATAAATCAGTGGATAATCACCCTGAAGTTGAATCAATATCATAGGAGTTATGATGAAGAAGTTATCCCACTTTTAACCTAAGTGATTCCAGTTTATCCTGTTTGGAGATTTTGCAATTTTTTCTTGATTCTAATCTAACCAGAATGAATCACTATGTAAGAAGCTTGATTTAGACTCATAAATCAGTTTATAATCACCCTGAAGTTGAATCAATATTATAGGAGTTATGATGAAGAAGTTATCCCACCATTAACCGAAGTTATTCCAGTTTACCCTGTTTGGAGATTTTGCAATTTCTTATTGATTCTAATCAAACCAGAATGAATCACGATGTAAGAAGCTTGATTTGGACTCATAAATCAGTTTATAATCACCCTGAAATTGAATCAATATCATAAGAGTTATGACGAAGAAGTTATCCCACTTTTAACAAAGGTGATACTAGTTTACACTGTTTTGAAATTTGGCAATTTCTTCTTGACTCTAATCAAGCCAGAATGAATCACGATGTAAGAAGCTTGATTTGGACTCATAAATCAGTGGATAATCACCCTGAAATTGAATCAATATCATAGGAATTATGATGAAGAAGTTATCCCACTTTAAACCGAACTGATCCCAGTTTACCCTGTTTGGAGATTTTGGAATTTCTTCTTGATTTTAATCAAAAAAAAATGTATCACGATTTAAGAAGCTTGATTTGAACTCATAAATCAGTGGATAATCACCCTGAAGTTGAATCAATATCATAAGAGTTATGATGAAGAAGTTATTCCACTTTTAAACGAAGTGATTCCAGTTTACCCTGTTTGGAGATTTTGCAATTTCTTATTAATTCTAATCAAACCAGTATGAATCACGATGTAGGAAGCTTGATTTGGACTCATAAATCAGTTTATAATCACCCTGAAATTGAATCAATATCATAAGAGTTATGATGAAGAAGTTATCCCACTTTTAACCGAGGTGATAGTAGTTTACACTGTTTTGAAATTTGGCAATTTCTTCTTGATTCTAATCAAGCCAGAATGAATGACAATGTAAGAAGCTTGATTTGGACTCATAAATCAGTGGATAATCACACTGAAATTAAATCAATATCATAGGAGTTATGATGAAGAAGTTACCCCACTTTTAACTGAAGTGATTCTAGTTTACCCTGTTTGGAGATTTTGCAATTTCTTCTTGATTCTAGTTAAACCATAATGAATCACGATATAAGAAGCTTGATTTGGAATCATAAATCAGTTTATAATCACCCTGAAATTGAATCAATTTCATAGGAGTTATGACGAAGAAGTTATCCCACTTTCAACAGAGGTGATTCTAGTTTACCCTGTTTTGAGATTTGGCAATTTCTTCTTTATTCTAATTAAGCCAAAATGAATCACGATGTAAGAACCTTGATTTGGACTCATAAATCAGTGGATAAGCACCCTGAAATTGAATCAATATCATATGAGTTATGATGAAGAAGTTATTCCACTTTTAACCGAAGTTATTCCAGTTTACCATGTTTAGAGATTTTGCAATTTCTTCTTGATTCTAATCCAACCAGTATGAATCACAATTTAAGAAGCTTGATTCAGACTCATAAATCAGTGGATAATCACCCTGAAGTTGAATCAATATCATAGGAGTTATGATGAAGATGTTTTCCCACTTCTAATCGAAGTAATTCCAGTTTACCATGTTTTGAGATTTGACAATTTCTTCTTGATTCTAATCAAAGCATAATGAATCACGATTTAAGAAGCTTGATTTGGACTCATAAATCAGTGTATAATCACCCTGAAGTTGGATCAATATCATAGGAGTTATGGTTAAGAAGTTATCCCACCTTTAACTGAAGTGATTCCAGTTTATCCTGTTTGGAGATTTTGCATTTTCTTCTTGATTCTAATCAAACCAGAATGAATCACGATGTAAGAAGCTTGAGTTGGACACATAAATAAGTGGGTAATCACCCTGAAGTTGAATCAATATTATAGGAGTTATGATGAAGAAATTATCCCACTTTTAACCGAAGTGATTCTAGTTTACCCTGTTTGGAGATTTTGCAATTTCTTCTTGATTCTAGTTAAACCATAATTAATCACGATGTAAGAAGCTTGATTTGGAATCATAAATCAGTTTATAATCACCCTGAAGTTGAATCAATATCATAGGAGTTACGGTTAAGAAGTTATCCCATCTTTAACCGAAGTGATTCCAGTTTATCCTGTTTGGAGATTTTGCATTTTCTTCTTGATTCTAATCAAACCAGAATGAATCACGATGTAAGAAGCTTGATTTGGACACATAAATCAGTGGATAATCACCCTGAAGTTGATTCAATATCATAGGAGTTATGATGAAGAAGTTACCCCACTTTTAACCGAAGTGATTCCAATTTACCTTGTTTGGAAATTTTGCAATATCTTCTTGATTCTAATCAAACCAGAATGAATCACGATGAAAGAAGTTTGATTTGGACTCATAAATCAGTGGATAATCACCCTGAAGTTGAATCAATATCATAGGAGTTATGATGAAGAAGTTATCCCACTTTTAACCAAAGTCATTCCAGTTTACCCTGTTTAAAGATTTTGGAATTTCTTCTTGATTCTAATCAAACCAGAATGAATCACGATGTAAGAAACTTGATTTGGACTCATAAATCAGTGGATAATCACCTTGAAGTTGAATCAATATCATAGGAGTTATGATGAAGAAGTTATCCCACTTTTAACCGAAGTGATTCCAGTTTATCCTGTTTGGAGATTTTGCAATTTCTTCTTGATTCTGATCAAACCAGAATGAATCAGGATGTAAGAAGCTTGATTTGGACTCATAAATCAGTTTATAATCACCCTGAAGTTGAATCAATATTATAGGAGTTATGATGAAGAAGTTATCCCACCATTAACCGAAGTTATTCTAGTTTACCTTGTTTGGAGATTTTGCAATTTTTTATTGATTCTAATCAAACCAGAATGAATCAATATGTAAGAAGCTTTATTTGGACTCATAAATAAGTTTATAATCACCCGGAAATTAAATCAATATCATAAGAGTTATGACGAACAAGTTATCCCACTTTTATCAGAGGTGATACTAGTTTACACTGTTTTGAAATTTGGCAATTTCTTCTTGATTCTAATCAAGCCAGAATGAATCACGATGTAAGAAGCTTGATTTGGAGTCATAAATCAGTGGATAATCACCCTGAAGTTGAATCAATATCATAGGAGTTATGATGAAGAAATTATCCCACTTTTAACCGAAGTGATTCTAGTTTACCCTGTTTCGAGATTTTGCAATTTCTTCTTGATTCTAGTTAAACCATAATGAATCGCGATGTAAGAAGCTTGATTTGGACTCATAAATCAGTGGATAATCACCCTGAAGTTGAATCAGTATCATAGGAGTTATGATGAAGAAGTTATCCCACATTTAACCGAAGTGATTCCAGTTTACCCTGTTTGGAGATTTTGCATTTTCTTCTTGATTCTAATCAAACCAGAATGAATATCGATGTAAGAAGCTTGATTTGGACTCATAAATCAGTGGATAATCACCCTGAAGTTGAATCAATATCATAGGAGTTATGATGAACAAGTTTTCCCACTTTTAATCGAAGTAATTCCAGTTTACCCTGTTTTGAGATTTGGTAATTTCTTCTTGATTCTAATCAAACCAGAATGAATCACGACGTAAGAAGCTTGATTTGGACTCATAAATAAGTGGATAATCACCCTGAATTTGAATCAATATCATAGGAGTTATGATGAAGAAGTTATCCCACTTTTAACCGAAGTGATTCCCGTTTACCATGTTTGGAGATTTTGCAAGTTCTTCTTGATTCTAATCAAACCAGAATGAATCACGATGTAAGAAGCTTGATTTGGACTCATAAATCAGTTTATAATCATCCTGAAGTTGAATCAATATCATAGGAGTTATGATGAAGAAGTTATCCGACCTTTAAGCGAAGTGATTCCAGTTTATCCTGTTTGGAGATTTTGCATTTTCTTTTTTATCCTAATCAAAACAGAATGAATCACGATGTAAGAAGTTTGAGTTGGACTCATAAATCAGTTTATAATCACCCTGAAGTTGAATCAATATTATAGGAGTTATGATGAAGAAGTTATCCCACCATTAACCGAAGTTATTCCAGTTTATCATGTTTGGAGATTTTGCAATTTCTTATTGATTCTAATCAAACCAGAATGAATAAATATATAGGAAGCTTGATTTAGACTCATAAATCAGTTTATAATCACCCTGAAATTGAATCAATATCATAAGAGTTATGACGAAGAAGTTATCCCACTATTAACAGAGGTGATACTAGTTTACACTGTTTTGAAATTTGGCAATTTCTTCTTGATTCTAGTCAAGCCAGAATGAATCACGATGTAAGAAGCTTGATTTGAAGTAATAAATCATTGGATAATAACCCTGAAGTTGAATCAATATCATAGGAGTTATGATGAAGAAATTATCCCACTTTTAACCGAAGTGATTCCAGTTTATCCTGTTTGGAGATTTTGCATTTTCTTCTTGATTCTAATCAAACCAGAATGAATCAAGATGTAAGAAGCTTGATTTGGACACATAAATCAGTGGATAATCACCCTGAAGTTGATTCAATATCATAGGAGTTATGATGAATAAGTTACCCCACTTTTAACAGAGGTGATACTAGTTTACACTGTTTTGAAATTTGGCAATTTTTTCTTGATTCTAATCAAGCCAGAATGAATCACGATGTAAGAAGCTTGATTTGGAGTCATAAATCAGTGGATAATCACCCTGAAGTTGAATCAATATCATAGGAGTTATGATGAAGAAATTATCCCACTTTTAACCGAAGTGATTCTAGTTTACCCTGTTTCGAGATTTTGCGTTTTCTTCTTGATTCTAGTTAAACCATAATGAATCACGATGTAAGAAGCTTGATTTGGACTCCTAAATCAGTGGATAATCACCCTGAAGTTGAATCAATATCATAGGAGTTATGATGAAGAAGTTATCCCACCTTTAACCGAAGTTATTCCAGTTTACCCTGTTTGGAGATTTTGCATTTTCTTCTTGATTCTAATCAAACCAGAATGAATATCGATGTAAGAAGCTTGATTTGGACTCATAAATCAGTGGATAATCACCCTGAAGTTGAATCAATATCATAGGAGTTATGATGAACAAGTTTTCTCACTTTTAATCGAAGTAATTCCAGTGTACCCTGTTTTGAGATTTGGCAATTTCTTCTTGATTCTAATCTAACCAGAATGAATCACGATGTAAGAAACTTGATTTGGACTCATAAATAAGTGGATAATCACCCTGAATTTGAATCAATATCATAGGAGTTATGATGAAGAAGTTATCCCACTTTTAACCGAAGTGATTCCCGTTTACCATGTTTGGAGATTTTGCAAGTTCTTCTTGATTCTAATCAAACCAGAATGAATCACGATGTAAGAAGCTTGATTTGGACTCATAAATCAGTTTATAATCATCCTGAAGTTGAATCAATATCATAGGAGTTATGATGACGAAGTTATCCCACCTTTAAGCGAAGTGATTCCAGTTTACCCTGTTTGGAGATTTTGAATTTTCTTTTTGATCCTAATCAAAACAGAATGAGTCACGATGTAAGAAGTTTGATTTGGACTCATAAATCAGTTTATAATCACCCTGAAGTTGAATCAATATTATAGGAGTTATGATGAAGAAGTTATCCCACCATTAACCGAAGTTATTCCAGTTTACCCTGTTTGGAGATTTTGCAATTTCTTATTGATTCTAATCAAACCAGAATGAATAAATATTTAAGAAACTTGATTTGGACTCATAAATCAGTTTATAATCACCCTGAAATTGAATCAATATCATAAGAGTTATGACGAAGAAGTTATCCCACTTTTAACAGAGGTGATACTAGTTTACACTGTTTTGAAATTTGGCAATTTCTTCTTGATTCTAGTCAAGCCAGAATGAATCACGATGTAAGAAGCTTGATTTGGAGTAATAAATCAGTGGATAATAACCCTGAAGTTGAATCAATATCATAGGAGTTATGATGAAGAAATTATCCCACTTTTAATCGAAGTGATTCTAGTTTACCCTGTTTGGAGATTTTGCAATTTCTTCTTGATTCTAGTTAAACCATAATGAATCACGATGTAAGAAGCTTGATTTGGAATCATAAATCAGTTTATAATCACCCTGAAGTTGAATAAATATCATAGGAGTTATGGTTAAGAAGTTATCCCACCTTCAACCGAAGTGATTCCAGTTTACCCTGTTTGGAGATTTTGCATTTTCTTCTTGATTCTAATCAAACCAGAATGAATCACGATGTAAGAAGCTTGATTTGGACACATAAATCAGTGGATAATCACCCTGAAGTTGATTCAATATCATAGGAGTTATGATGAAGAAGTTACCCCACTTTTAACAGAAGTGATTCCAATTTATCCTGTTTGGAGATTTTGCGATTTCTTCTTGATTCTAATCAAACCAGAATGAATCACGATGTAAGAAGCTTGATTTGGACACATAAATCAGTGGATAATCACCCTGAAGTTGAATCAATATCATAGGAGTTATGATAAAGAAATTATCCCACTTTTAACCGAACTGATTCCAGTTTACCCTGTTTGGAGATTTTGCAATTTCTTCTTGATTCTAGTTAAACCATATTGATTCACGATGTAAGAAGCTTCATTTGTACTCACAAATCAGTGGATAATCACCCTGAAGTTGAATCAATATCATAGGAGTTATGATGAAGAAGTTATCCCACCTTTTACCGAAGTAATTCCAGTTTACCCTGTTTGGAGATTTTGCATTTTCTTCTTGATTCTAGTCAAACCAGAATGAATATCGATGTAAGAAGCTTGATTTGGACTCATAAATCAGTGGATAGTCACCCTGAAGTTGAATCAATATCATAGGAGTTATGATGAATAAGTTTTCCCACTTTTAATCGAAGTAATTCCAGTTTACCCTGTTTTGAGATTTGGCAATTTCTTCTTGATTCTAATCAAACCAGAATGAATCACGGTGTAAGAAGCTTAATTTGGACTCATAACTAAGTGGATAATCACCCTGACTTTGAATCAATATCATAGGAGTTATGATGGAGAAGTTATCCCACTTTTAACCGAAGTGATTCCCGTTTACCATGTTTGGAGATTTTGCAAGTTCTTCTTGATTCTAATCAAACCAGAATGAATCACGATGTAAGAAGCTTGATTTGGACTCATAAATAAGTTTATAATCATCCTGAAGTTGAATAAATATCATAGGAGTTATGATGACGAAGTTATCCCACCTTTAAGCGAAGTGATTCAAGTTTACCCTGTTTGGAGATTTTGCATTTTCTTTTTGATCCTAATCAAAACAGAATGAGTCACGATGTAAGAAGTTTGATTTGGACTCATAAATCAGTTTATAATCACCCTGAAGTTGAATCAATATTATAGGAGTTATGATGAAGAAGTTATCCCACCATTAACCGAAGTTATTCCAGTTTACCCTGTTTGGAGATTTTGCAATTTCTTATTGATTCTAATCAAACCAGAATAAATAAATATGTAAGAAGTTTGATTTGGACTCATAAATCAGTTTATAATCACCCTGAAATTGAATCAATATCATAAGAGTTATGACGAAGAAGTTATCCCACTTTTAACAGAGGTGATACTAGTTTACACTGTTTTGAAATTTGGCAATTTTTTCTTGATTCTAATCAAGCCAGAATGAATCACGATGTAAGAAGCTTGATTTGGAGTCATAAATCAGTGGATAATCACCCTGAAGTTGAATCAATATCATAGGAGTTATGATGAAGAAATTATCCCACTTTTAACCCAAGTGATTCTAGTTTACCATGTTTGGAGATTTTGCAATTTCTTCTTGATTCTAGTTAAACCATAATGAATCACGATGTAAGAAGCTTGATTTGGAATCATAAATCAGTTTATAATCACCCTGAAGTTGAATCAATATCATAGGAGTTATGGTTAAGAAGTTATCCCACCTTTAACCGAAGTGATTCCAGTTTATCCTGTTTGGAGATTTTGCATTTTCTTCTTGATTCTAATTAAACCAGAATGAATCACGATGTAAGAAGCTTTATTTGGACACATAAATCAGTGGATAATCACCCTGAAGTTGATTCAATATCATAGGAGTTATGATGAAGAAGTTACCCCACTTTTAACCGAAGTGATTCCAATTTACCTTGTTTGGAGATTTTGCAATATCTTCTTGATTCTAATCAAACCAGAATGAATCACGATGTAAGAAGCTTGATTTGGACTCATAAATCAGTGGATAATCACCCTGAAGTTGAATCAATATCATAGGAGTTATGATGAAGAAGTTATCCCACTTTTAACAAATTTCATTCCAGTTTATCCTGTTTGGAGATTTTGGAATTTCTTCTTGATTCTAATCAAACCAGAATGAATCACGATGTAAGAAGCTTGATTTGGACTCATAAATCAGTGGATAATCACCCTGAAGTTGAATCAATATCATAGGAGTTATGATGAAGAAGTTATCCCACTTTTAACCGAAGTGATTCCAGTTTATCCTGTTTGGAAATTTTGCAATTTCTTCTTGATTCTAATCAAACCAGAATGAATCAGGATGTAAGAATCTTTATTTGGACTCATAAATCAGTTTATAATCACCCTGAAGTTGAATCAATATTATAGGAGTTATGATGAAGAAGTTATCCCACCATTAACCGAAGTTATTCTAGTTTACCCTGTTTGGAGATTTTGCAATTTCTTATTGATTCTAATCAAGCAAGAATGAATCACGATGTAAAAAGCTTGATTTGGACTCATAAATCAGTGGATAATCAACCTGATAATGAATCAATATCATAGGAGTTATGATGAAGAAGTTACACCACTTTTAACCGAAGTGATTTCAATTTATCCTGTTTGGAGATTTTGCGATTTCTTCTTGATTCTAATCAAACCAGAATGAATCACGATGTAAGAAGCTTGATTTGGACTCATAAATCAGTGGATAATCACCCTGAAGTTGAATCAATATCATAGGAGTTATGATAAAGAAATTATCCCACTTTTAACCGAACTGATTCCAGTTTACCCTGTTTGGAGATTTTGCAATTTCTTCTTGAAACTAATCAAACCAGAATGAATTACGATGTAAGAAGCTTGATTTGGACTCATAAATAATTTTATAATCACGCTGAAGTTGAATCAATATCATAGGAGTTATGATGAAGAAGTTATCCCACCTTTAACCGAAGTGATTCCAGTTTACCCTGTTTGGAGATTTTGTAATTTCTTCTTGACACTAATCAAACCAGAATGAATTACGATGTAAGAAGCTTGATTTGGACTCATAAATCAGTTTATAATCACGCTGAAGTTGAATCAATATCATAGGAGTTATGATGAAGAAGTTATCCCACCTTTAACCGAAGTGATTCCAATTTACCCTGTTTGGAGATTTTGCATTTTCTTCTTGATTCTAATCAAACCAGAATGAATCACGATGTAAGAAGCTTGATTTGGACTCATAAATTAGTGGATAACACCCTGAAGTTGAATCAATATCATAGGAGTTATGATGAAGAAGTTATCCCACTTTTAACCGAAGTGATTCCAGTTTACTCTGTTTGGAGATTTTGCAATTTCTTCTTAATTCTAATCAAACCAGAATGAATAACAATGTAAGAAGCTTGATTTGGACTCATAAATCAGTTTATAATCACCCTGAAATTGAATCAATATCATAAGCGTTATCACGAAGAAGTTATCCCACTTTTAACAGAGGTGATTCTAGTTTACACTTTTTTGAAATTTGGCAATTTCTTCTTGAGTCTAATCAAGCCATAATAAATCACGATGTAAAAAACTATATTTGGACTCATAAATCAGTGGATAATCACCCTGAAATTGAATCAATTTCATAGGAGTTATGATGAAGAAGATACACCACTTTTAACCGAAGTGATTCCAATTTATCATGTTTGGAGATTTTGTAATTTCTTCTTGATTCTAATCAAACCAGAATGAATCACGATGTAAGAATCTTGATTTGGACTCATAAATCAGTGGATAATCACCCTGAAGTTGAATCAATATCATAGGAGTTATGATGAAGAAGTTATCCCACTTTTAACCGCAGTGATTCCAGTTTACCCAATTTGGAGATTTTGAAATTTCTTCTTGATTCTAATCAAACCAGAATGAATCACAATGTTAGAAGCTTGATTTGGATTCATAAATCAGTTTATAGTCACCCTTAAATTGAATCAATATCATAAGCGTTATGACGAAGAAGTTATCCCACTTTTAACAGAGGTGGTTCTAGTTTACACTGTTTTGAAATTTGACAATTTCTTCTTGATTCTAATCAAGCCAGAATAAATCACGATGTAAGAAGCTTGATTTGGACTCATAAATCAGTGGATAATCAATCTGAAAATGAATCAATATCATAGGAGTTATGATGAAGAAGTTACACCACTTTTAACCGAAGTGATTCCAATTTATCCTGTTTGGAGATTTTGCAATTTATTCTTGATTCTAATCAAACCAGAATGAATCACGATGTAAGAAGCTTGATTTGGACTCATAAATCAGTTTATAATCACGCTGAAGTTGAATCAAGATCATAGGAGTTATGATGAAGAAATTATCCCACCTTTAACCGAAGTGATTCCAGTTTACCCTGTTTGGAGATTTTGCATTTTCTTCTTGATTCTAATCAAACCAGAATGAATAACGATGTAAGAAGATTGATTTGGACACATAAATCAGTGGATAATCACCCTGAAGTTGAATCAATATCATAGGAGTTATGATGAAGAAGTTATCCCACTTTTACCGAAGTGATTACAGTTTACCCTGTTTGGAGATTTTGCAATATCTTCTTGATTCTAATCAAACCGGAATGAATCACGATGTAAGAAGCTTGATTTGGACTCATAAATCAGAGGATAATCAGCCTGAAGTTGAATCAATATCATAGGAGTTATGATGAAGAAGTTTTCCCACTTTTAACCGAAGTGATTCAAGTTTACCATGTTTGGAGATTTCGTAATTTCTCCTTGATTCTAATCAAACCAGAATGAATCACGATGTAAGAAGCTTGATTTGGAGTCATGAATCAGTGGATAATCACCCTGAAGTTTAATGAATATCATAAGAGTTATGATGAAGAAGTTATCTCACTTTTAACCGAAGTTATTCCAGTTTACCCTGTTTGGAGAATTTGGAATTTCTTCTTGATTTTAATCAAAACAGAATGAATCACGATGTAAGAAGCATGATTTGGACTCATAAATCAGTGGATAATCACCCTGAAGTTGAATCAATATCATAGGAGTAATGATGAAGAAGTTATCCCACTTTTAACTGAAGTGATTCCAGTTTACCCTGTTTGGAGATTTTCTAATTTCTTCTTGATTCTAATCAAACCAGAATGAATCACGATGTAAGAAGATTGATTTAGACTCATAAATCAGTTTATAATAACCCTGAAGTTGAATCAATATCATAGGAGTTATGATGAAGAAGTTATCCCACCTTTAACTGAAGTGATTCCAGTTTACCCTTTTTTGAGATTTTGCAATTTCTTCTTGATTCTAATCAAACCAGAATGAATCACGATGTAAGAAGCTTGATTTGGACTCATTAATCAGTTTATAATCACCCTGAAATTGAATCAATATCATAAGCGTTATGACGAAGAAATCTCAGTTTTAACAGAGGTGATTCTAGTTTACACTGTTTTGAAATTTGGTAATTACTTCTTGATTCTAATCATGCCAGAATAAATCACGATGTAAGAAGATTTATTTGGACTCATAAATCAGTGGATAATCACTCTTAAATTGAATCAATTTCATAGGAGTTATGATGAAGAAGTCACACCACTTTTAACCGAAGTTATTCCAATTTATCCTTTTTGGAGATTTTGCAATTTCTTCTTGATTCTAATCAAACCAGTATGAATCACGATGTAAGAAGCTTTATTTGGACTCATAAATCAGCGGATAATCACCCTGAAGTTGATTCAATATCATAGGAGTTATGATGAAGAAGTTATCCCACTTTTAACCGAAGTGATTCCAGTTTATCCAGTTTGGAGATTTTGCAATTTCTTCTTGACTCTAATCAACCAGAATGAATCAAAATGTAAGAAGCATGATTTGGACTCATAAATCAGTTTATAATCACGCTGAAGTTGAATCAATATCATAGGAGTTATGATGAAGAAGTTATCCCACCTTTAACCGAAGTGATTCTAGTTTACCCTGTTTGGAGATTTTGTATTTTCTTATTGATTCTAATCAAACCAGAATGAATCATGACGTAAGAAGCTTGATTTGGACCCATAAATCAGTGGATAATCACCCTGAAGTTGAATCAATATCATAGGAGTTATGATGAAGAAATTATCCCACTTTTAACCGAAGTGATTCCAGTTTACCATGTTTGGAGATTTTGCAATTTCTTCTTGACACTATTCAAACCAGAATGAATTACGATGTAAGAAGCTTGATTTGGACTCATAAATCAGTTTATAATCACGCTGAAGTTGAATCAATATCATAGGAGTTATGATGAAGAAGTTATCCCACCTTTAACCGAAGTGATTCCAATTTATCCTGTTTGGAGATTTTGCATTTTCTTCTTGATTCTAATCAAACCAGAATGAATCACGATGTAAGAAGCTTAATTTGGACTCATAAATTAGTGGATAATCACCCTGAAGTTGAATCAATATCATAGGAGTTATGATGAAGAAGTTATCCCACTTTTAACCGAAGTGATTCCAGTTTACCCTGTTTGGAGATTTTACAATTTCTTCTTGATTCTTATCAAACCAGAATGAATTACAATGTAAGAAGCTTAATTTGGACTCATAAATCAGTTTATAATCACCCTGAAATTGAATCAATATCATAAGCGTTATCACGAAGAAGTTATCCCACTTTTAACAGAGGTGATTCTAGTTTACACTTTTTTGAAAATTGGCAATTTCTTCTTGAGTCTAATCAAGCCAGAATAAATCACGATGTAAAAAGCTTGATTTGGACTCATAAATCAGTGGATAATCACCCTGAAATTGAATCAATTTCATAGGAGTTATGATGAAGAAGATACACCACTTTTAACCGAAGTGATTCCAATTTATCATGTTTGGAGATTTTGTAATTTCTTCTTGATTCTAATCAAACCAGAATGAATTACGATGTAAGAAGCTTGATTTGGACTCATAAATCAGTGGATAATCACCCTGAAGTTGAATCAGTATCATAGGAGTTATGATGAAGAAGTTATCCCACTTTTAACCGAAGTGATTCCAGTTTACCCAGTTTGGAGATTTTGAAATTTCTTCTTCACTCTAATCAAACCAGAAGGAATCACGATGTAAGAAGCTTGATTTGGAATCATAAATCAGTTTATAATCACGCTGAAGTTGAAGAAGTTATCCCACCTTTAACCGAAGTGATTCCAGTTAACCCTGTTTGGAGATTTTGCATTTTCTTCTTGAATCTAATCAAACCAGAATGAATAACGATGTAAGAAGATTGATTTGGACACATAAATCAGTGGATAATCACCCTGAAGTTGAATCAATATCATAGGAGTTATGATGAAAAAGTTATCCCACTTTTACAGAAGTGATTACAGTTTACCCTGTTTGGAGATTTTGCAATATCTTCTTGATTCTAATCAAACCAGAATGAATCACGATGTAAGAAGCTTGATTTGGACTCATAAATCAGAGGATAATCACCCTGAAGTTGAATCAATATTATAGGAGTTATGATGAAGAAGTTTTCCCACTTTTAACCGAAGTGATTCAAGTTTACCATGTTTGGAGATTTCGCAATTTCTCCTTGATTCTAATCAAACCATAATGAATCACGATGTAAGAAGCTTGATTTGGAGTCATGAATCAGTGGATAATCACCCTGAAGTTTAATGAATATCATAGGAGTTATGATGAAGAAGTTATCCCACTTTTAACCGAAGTTATTCCAGTTTACCCTGTTTGGAGAATTTGGAATTTCTTCTTGATTTTAATCAAAACAGAATGAATCACGATGTAAGAAGATTGATTTGGACTCATAAATCAGTGGATAATCACCCTGAAGTTGAATCAATATCATAGGAGTAATGATGAAGAAGTTATCCCACTTTTAACTGAAGTGATTCCAGTTTACCCTGTTTGGAGATTTTCCAATTTCTTCTTGATTCTAATCAAACCAGAATGAATCACGATGTAAGAAGATTGATTTAGACTCATAAATCAGTTTATAATAACCATGAAATTGAATCAATATCATAGGAGTTATGATGAAGAAGTTATCCCACCTTTAACTGAAGTGATTCCAGTTTATCCTTTTTGGAGATTTTGCAATTTCTTCTTGATTCTAATCAAACCAGAATGAATCACAATGTAAGAAGCTTGATTTAGACTCATAAATATGTTTATAATCACCCTGAAGTTGAATCAATATTATAGGAGTTATGATGAAGAAGTTATCCCACCTTTAACCGAAGTTATTCCAGCTTACCATGTTTGGAGATTTTGCAATTTCTTATTAATTCTAATCAAATCAGAATGAATCACAATGTAAGAAGCTTGATTTGGACTCATAAATCAGTTTATAATCACCCTGAAATTGAATCAATATCATAAGAGTTGTGATGAAGAAGTTATCCCACTTTTAACCGAGGTGATAGTAGTTTACACTGTTTTGAAATTTGGCAATTTCTTCTTGATTCTAATCAAGCCAGAATGACTCACAATGTAAGAAGTTTGATTTGGACTCATAAATCAGTGGATAATCACCCTGAAATTAAATCAATATCATAGGAGTTATGATGAAGAAGTTACCCCACTTTTAACCGAAGTGATTCCAATTTATCATGTTTGGAGATTTTGCAATTTCTTCTTGATTCTAATCAAACCAGAATGAATCACGATGTAAGAAGCTTGATTTGGACCCATTAATCAGTTTATAATCACCCTGAAATTGAATCAATATCATAAGTGTTATGACGAAGAAGTTATCTCACTTTTAACAAAGGTAATTCTAGTTTACACTGTTTTGAAATTTGGTAATTACTTCTTGATTCAAATCAAACCAGAATGAATCACGATGTAAGAAGCTTGTTTTGGACTCATAAATTAGTTTATAATCACCCTGAAATTGAATCAATATCATAAGAGTTATGACGAAGAAGTTATCCCACTTTTAACAGCGGTGATTCTAGTTTACATTGTTTTGAGATTTGGCAATTTCTTCTTGATTCTAATCAAGCCAGAATGAATCACGATGTAAGAAGCTTGATTTGGACTCATAAATCAGTGGATAATCAACCTGAAAATGAATCAATATCATAGGAGTTATGATGAAGAAGTTACACCACTTTTAACCGAAGTGATTCCAATTTATCCTCTTTGGAGATTTTGCAATTTCTTCTTGATTCTAATCAGACCAGAATGAATCACGATGTAAGAAGCTTGATTTGGACTCATAAATCAGTGGATAATCACCCTGAAGTTGAATAAATATCATAGGAGTTATGATAAAGAAGATACACCACTTTTAACCGAAGTGATTCCAGTTTACCCTGTTTGGAGATTTTGCAATTTCTTCTTGATTTTAATCAAACCAGAATGAATCACGATGTAAGAATCTTGATTTGGACTCATAAATCAGTGGATAATCACCCTGAAGTTGAATCAATATCATAGGAGTTATGATGAAGAATTTATCCCACTTTTAACCGAAGTGATTCCAGTTTATCCAGTTTGGAGATTTTGCAATTTCTTCTTGACTCTAATCAACCAGAATAATCACGATCCAAGAAGCATGATTTGGACTCATAAATCAGTTTATAATCACGCTGAAGTTGAATCAATATCGTAGGAGTTATGATGAAGAAGTTATCCCACCTTTAACCGAAGTGATTCTAGTTTACCCTGTTTGGAGATTTTGCATTTTCTTATTGATTCTAATCAAACCAGAATGAATCATGATGTAAGAAGCTTGATTTGGACTCATAAATCAGTGGATAATCACCATGAAGTTGAATCAATATCATAGGAGTTATGATGAAGAAGTTATCCCACTTTTACCGAAGTGATTACAGTTTACCCTGTTTGGAGATTTTGCAATTTCTTCTTGATTCTAGTCAAAGCAGAATGAATCACGATGTAAGAAACTTGATTTGGACTCATAAATCAGAGGATAATCACCCTGAAGTTGAATCAATATCATAGGAGTTATGATGAAGAAGTTATCCCACTTTTAACCGAAGTGATTCAAGTTTACCATGTTTGGAGATTTCGCAATTTCTCCTTGATTCTAATTAAACCAGAATGAATCACGATGTAAGAAGCTTGATTTGGACTCATAAATCAGTGGATAATCACCCTGAAGTTGAATCAATATCATAGTAGTTATGATGAAGAAGTTATCCCACTTTTAACCGATGTGATTCCAGTTTACCCTGTTTGGAGATTTTGCAATTTCTTTTTGATTCTAATCAAACCAGAATGAATCACGATGTAAGAAGCTTTGCTTGGACTCATAAATTAGTTTATAATCACCCTGAAGGTTAATCAATATCATAGGAGTTATGATGAAGAAGTTATCCCACCTTTAACCGAAGTGATTCCAGTTTACCCTGTTTGGAGGTTTTGCATTTTCTTCTTGATTCTAATCAAACCAGAATGAATATCGATGTAAGAAGCTTGATTTGGACTCATAAATCAGTGGATAATCACCCTGAAGTTGAATCAATATCATATCCCACTTTTAATCGAAGTACTTCCAGTTTACCTTGTTTTGAGATTTGGAAATTTCTTCTCGATTCTAATCAAAGCAGAATGAATCACGATGTAAGAATCTTGATTTGGACTCATAAATCAGTGGATAATCACCCTGAAGTTGAATCAATATCATAGGAGTTATGATGAAGACGTTATCCCACTTTTAACCGAAGTGATTCCAGTTTACCCTGTTTGGAGATTTTGCAATTTCTTCTTGATTCTAATCAAAACAGAATGAATCACGATGTAAGAAGCTTGATTTGGACTCATAAATCAGTTTATAATCACCCTGAAATTGAATATATATCATAAGAGTTATGACGAAGAAGTTATCCCACTTTTAACAGAGGTGATTCTAGTTTACACTGTTTTGAAATTTGGCAATTTCTTCTTGATTCTAATCAAGCCAGAATGAATAACGATGTAAGTAGCTTTATTTGGACTCTTAAATCAGTGGATAATCACCCTGAAATTGAATCAATTTCATAGGACTTATGATGAAGAAGTTATCCTACTTTTAACCGAAGTGATTCCAATTTATCCTGTTTGGAGATTTTACAATTTCTTCTTTATTCTAATCAAACCAGAATGAATCACGATGTAAGAAACTTGATTTGGACTCATAAATCAGTGGATAATCACCCTGAAGTTGAATCTGTATCATAGGAGTTATGATGAAGAAGTTATCCCACCTTTAACCGAAGTGATTCCAGTTTACTCTGTTTGGAGATTTTGCAATTTCTTCTCGAGTCTAATCAAACCAGAATGAATCACGATGTAAGAAGCTTGATTTCGACTCATAAATCAGTTTATAATCACCCTGAAGTTGAATCAAAATTATAGGAGTTATGATGAAGAAGTTATCCCACCTTTAACCGAAGTTATTCCAGTTTACCCTGTTTGGAGATTTTGCAATTTCTTATTGATTCTAATCAAACCAGAATGAATCACGAGGTAAGAAGCTTGATTTGGACTCATAAATCAGTTTATAATCACCCTGAAATTGAATCAATATCATAAGAGTTATGATGAAGAAGTTATCCCACTTTTAACCGAGGTGATAGTAGTTTACACTGTTTTGAAATTTGGCAATTTCTTATTGATTCTAATCAAGCCAGAATGAATCACGATGTAAGAAGCTTGATTTGGACTCATAAATCAGTGGATAATCACCCTGAAATTGAATCAATATAATAGGAGTTATGATGAAGAAGTTACCCCACTTTTAACCGAAGTTATTCCAGTTTACCCTGTTTGGAGATTTTGGAATTTCTTCTTGATTTTAATCAAAAAAAAATGTATCACGATTTAAGAAGCTTGATTTGGACTCATAAATCAGTGGATAATCACCCTGAAGTTGAATCAATATCATAAGAGTTATGATGAAGAAGTTATTCCACTTTTAAACGAAGTGATTCCAGTTTACCCTGTTTGGAGATTTTGCAATTTCTTATTAATTCTAATCAAACCAGTATGAATCACGATGTAGGAAGCTTGATTTGGACTCATAAATCAGTTTATAATCACCCTGAAATTGAATCAATATCATAAGAGTTATGATGAAGAAGTTATCCCACTTTTAACCGAGGTGATAGTAGTTTACACTGTTTTGAAATTTGGCAATTTCTTCTTGATTCTAATCAAGCCAGAATGAATGACAATGTAAGAAGCTTGATTTGGACTCATAAATCAGTGGATAATCACACTGAAATTAAATCAATATCATAGGAGTTATGATGAAGAAGTTATCCCACCTTTAACCGAAGTGATTTCAATTTATCCTGTTTTGAGATTTGACAATTTCTTCTTGATTCTAATCAAAGCAGAATGAATCACGATTTAAGAAGCTTGATTTGGACTCATAAATCAGTGTATAATCACCCTGAAGTTGAATCAATATCATAGGAGTTATGATGAAGAAGTTGTCTCACTTTTAACCGAAGTGATTCTAGTTTACCCTATTTGGAGATTTTGCAATTTCTTCTTGATTCTAGTTAAACCAGAATGAATCACGATGTAAGAAGCTTGATTTGGACTCATAAATCAGTTTATAATCACCCTGAAGTTGAATCAATATTATAGGAGTTATGATGAAGAAGTTACCCCACTTTTAACCGAAGTGATTCCAATTTACCCTGTTTGGAGATTTTGCAATTTCTTCTTGATTCTAATCAAACCAGAATGAATCACGATGTAAGAAGCTTGATTTGGACTCATTAATCAGTTTATAATCACCCTGAAATTGAATCAATATCATAAGCGTTATGACGAAGAAGTTATCTCACTTTTAACAGAGGTGATTCTAGTTTACACTGTTTTGAAATTTGGCAATTACTTCTTGATTCTAATCATGCCAGAATAAATCACGATGTAAGAAGCTTTATTTGGACTCCTAAATCAGTGGATAATCACTCTTAAATTGAATCAATTTCATAGGAGTTATGATGAAGAAGTTACACC
The DNA here is from genome assembly GCA_905132885.1 of Moricandia moricandioides. Classification (NCBI taxonomy): domain Eukaryota; kingdom Viridiplantae; phylum Streptophyta; class Magnoliopsida; order Brassicales; family Brassicaceae; genus Moricandia; species Moricandia moricandioides. Next base: position 56,905 of record CAJHQQ010001660.1, read on the forward strand.
ACTTTTAACCGAAGTGATTCCAATTTATCCTGTTTGGAGATTTTGCAATTTCTTCTTGATTCTAATCAAACCAGTATGAATCACGATGTAAGAAGCTTTATTTGGACTCATAAATCAGCGGATAATCACCCTGAAGTTGAATCAATATCATAGGAGTTATGATGAAGAAGTTATCCCACTTTTAACCGAAGTGATTCCAGTTTATCCACTTTGGAGATTTTGCAATTTCTTCTTGACTCTAATAACCCAGAATGAATCACGATGTAAGAAGCATGATTTGGACTCATAAATCAGTTTATAATCACGCTGAAGTTGAATCAATATCATAGGAGTTATGATGAAGAAGTTATCCCACCTTTAACCGAATTGATTCTAGTTTACCATGTTTGGAGATTTTGAATTTTCTTATTGATTCTAATCAAACCAGAATGAATCATGATGTAAGAAACTTGATTTGGACTCATAAATCAGTGGATAATCACCATGAAGTTGAATCAATATCATAGGAGTTATGATGAAGAAGTTATCCCACTTTTACCGAAGTGATTACAGTTTACCCTTTTTGGAGATTTTGCAATTTCTTCTTGATTCTAATCAAACCAGAATGAATCACGATGTAAGAAACTTGATTTGGATTCATAAATCAGTGGATAATCACCCTGAAGTTGAATCAATATCATAGGAGTTATGATGAAGAAGTTATCCCACTTTTAACCGAAGTTATTCAAGTTTACCATGTTTGGAGATTTCGCAATTTCTCCTTGATTCTAATCAAACCAGAATGAATCACGATGTAAGAAGCTTGATTTGGACTCATAAATCAGTTTATAATCACCCTGAAGTTGAATCAAAATGATAGGAGTTATGATGAAGAAGTTATCCCACCTTTAACTGAAGTTATTCCAGTTTACCCTGTTTGGAGATTTTGCAATTTCTTATTGATTCTAATCAAACCAGAATGAATCACGAGGTAAGAAGCTTGATTTGGACTCATAAATCAGTGGATAATCACCCTGAAGTTGAATCAATATCATAGGAGTTATGATGAAGAAGTTATCCCACTTTTAACCAAAGTGATTCCAATTTATCATATTTTGAGATTTGTCAATTTCTTCTTGATTCTAATCAAAGAAAAATGAATCACGATTTAAGAAGCTTGATTTGGACTCATAAATCAGTGTATAATCACCCTGAAGTTGAATCAATATCGTAGGAGTTATGATGAAGAAGTTATCTCACCTTTAACCGAAGTGATTTCAGTTTATCCTGTTTGGAGATTTTGCATTTTCTTCTTGATTCTAATCAAACCAGAGTGTATCACGATGTAAGAAGCTTGTTTGGACTCCTAAATCATTGGATAATCACCTTCAAGTTGAATCAATATCATAGGAGTTATGACGAAGAAGTTATCCCACTTTTAACCGAAGTGGTTCTAGTTTACCATGTTTAGTGATTTTGTAATTTCTTCTTGATTCTAATCCAACCAGTATGAATCACAATTTAAGAAGATTGATTGTAGTTAAACCAGAATGAATCACGATGTAAGAAGCTTGATTTGGACTCATAAATAAGTTTATAATCACCCTGAAGTTGAATCAATATCATAGGTGTTATGATGAAGAAGTTATCTTACTTTTAACCGAAGTGCTTCCAATTTATCATGTTTTGAGATTTGATAATTTCTTCTTGATTCTACTCAAAGCATAATGAATCACGATTTAAGAAGCTTGATTTGGACTCATAAATTAGTTTATAATCACCCTGAAATTGAATCAATATCATAGGAGTTATGATGAAGAAGTTATCCCACTTTTAACCGAAGTGATTCCAATTTACCTTGTTTGGAGATTTTGTAATTTCTTCTTGATTCTAATCAAACCAGAATGAATCACGATGTACGAAGCTTGATTTGGACTCATAAATCAGTGGATAATCACCCTGAAGTTGAATCAATATCATAAGAGTTATGATGAAGAAGTTGCCCCACTTTTAACCGAAGTGATTCCAGTTTACCCTTGATGTGATCTTGGGCTCATATATGAAGTTATGGCCGTGAAATATATTCAGAAATTGGCCCATGATGTTAGCTAACATGTCCAGCCCATTTTTATCAAGTTCCAAGCCCAAGAAGATCCAAAATCAAGTGGTTTTCTTGCTGTCTAAAAAGAGTGACGAAAATTGGAGAATAAATTGCATGGAAAGCTTCTCTCTCCTCCATGCATTGTTTTGTGATTTCCTAGACTATTAAATAACTAGCTTTGTGAGCAAGTTTAGTTTCCTATAAATAAGTTGTAATCTCCATTGAAATAAAAATAAGTTTTGTTTTCAGTAAAGACTAGAGAAGTTTCTCTCTTTCAAGATGTGATGTCTTGTAAATTTTGGGACTCCGTGTTCATGGTGTGTCATATCTATGTTCATGGCTGGTCTAGACTTATCATAGATCCTTTCACAGATCTTTGTGGCGTCTCTCAATCCATCTCTCTATCCATTCCTTGTTGGTGTGTCATATCCAGCAAGCTTTCGATTTCTTTGGTGTGTAATAACTAGAGAATCGATCCACTGGTGAATCAAAGGAATTTTCGCAACCTTTGTGTGCCATTCAATCCACATCCTTTGATCTATTGAGATTTCACAGTCTCTTAGATGCAAAGCTTATCTCCCCACCAACTTAGAGTGCAACATCCTTGGGAGGTTCTCATCAACCCTGTTTGGAGATTTTGCAATTTCTTCTTGATTCTAGTTAAAACAGAATGAATCACGATGTAAGAAGCTTGATTTGGAATCATAAATCAGTTTATAATCACCCTAAAGTTGAATTAATATCATAGGAGTTACGATGAAGAAGTTATCCCACCTTTAACCGAAGTTATTCTAGTTTACCCTGTTTGGAGATTTTGCAATTTCTTATTGATTCTAATCAAACCAGAATTAGTTACGATGTAAGAAGCTTGATTTGGACCCATAAATCAGTTAATAATCACCCTGAAATTGAATCAATTTCATAGGAGTTATGATGAAGAAGTTATCCCACTTTTAACCGAAGTGATTCCAGTTTATCCTGTTTGGAGATTTTGCAATTTCTTCTTGGTTCTTATAAAACCAGAATGAATCACGATGTAAGAAGCTTGATTTGTACTCATAAATCAGTTTATAAATACCCTGAAATTGAATCAATTTCATAGGAGTTATGATGAAGAAGTTATCCCACTTTTAACCGAAGTGATTCCAGTTTACCCTGTTTGGAGATTTTACAATTTCTTCTTGATTCTAATGAAACCAGAATGAATCACGATGTAAGAAGCTTGATTTGGACTCATAAATCACTGGATAATCACCCTGAAGTTGAATCAATATCATAAGAGTTATGATGAAGACGTTATCCCACTTTTAACCGAAGTGATTCCAATTTACCATGTTTGGAGATTTTGTAATTTCTTCTTGATTCTAATCCAACCAGTATGAATCACAATTTAAGAAGCTTGATTTGGACTCATAAATCAGTAGATAATCACCCTGAAGTTGAATCAATATCATAGGAGTTATGATGAAGAAGTTATCCCACTTTTAACCGAAGTGATTCCAATTTACCTTGTTTGGAGATTTTGCAATTTCTTCTTGATTCTAATCAAATCAGAATGAATCACGATGTAAGAAGCTTTATTTGGACTCATAAATCAGTAGATAACCTGAAGTTGTATCAATATCATAGGAGTTATGATGAAGAAGTTATCCCACTTTTAACCGAAGTGATTCAAGTTTACCCTGTTTGGAGATTTTGCAATTTCTTCTTGATTCTAATCAAACCAGAATGAATCACGATGTAAGAAGCTTGATTTGGACTCATAAATCAGTTTATAATCACCGTGAAATTGAATCAATATCATAAGCGTTATGACGAAGAAGTTATCCCATTTTTAACAGAGGTGATTCTAGTTTACACTGTTTTGAAATTTGGCAATTTCTTCTTGATTCTAATCAAGCCAGAATGAATCACGATATAAGAAGCTTTATTTGTACTTATAAGTCAGTGAATAATCATCCTGAAGTTGAATCAATATCATAGGAGTTATGATGAAGAAGTTATCCCACTTTTAACTGAAGTGATTCAAGTTTACCCTTTTTGGGGATTTTACAATTTCTTCTTGATTCTAATCAAACCAAAATGAATCACGATGTACAAAGCTTGATTCGGACTCATAAATCAGTGTATAATCATCCTGAAGTTGAATTAATATCATAGGAGTTATGATGAAGAAGTTACCCCACTTTTAACCGAATTGATTCCAATGTACCTTGTTTGGAGATTTTGCAATTTCTTCTTGATTCTAGTAAAAACAGAATGAATCACGATGTAAGAAGCTTGATTTGGAATCATAAATCAGTTTATAATCACCCTAAAGTTTAATCAATATCATAGGAGTTACGATGAAGAAGTTATCCCACCTTTAACCGAAGTGATTTCAATTTATCCTGTTTTGAGATTTGACAATTTCTTCTTGATTCTAATCAAAGCAGAATGAATCACGATTTAAGAAGCTTGATTTGGACTCATAAATCAGTGTATAATCACCCTGAAGTTGAATCAATATCATAGGAGTTATGATGAAGAAGTTGTCTCACTTTTAACCGAAGTGATTCTAGTTTACCCTATTTGGAGATTTTGCAATTTCTTCTTGATTCTAGTTAAACCAGAATGAATCACGATGTAAGAAGCTTGATTTGGACTCATAAATCAGTTTATAATCACCCTGAAGTTGAATCAATATTATAGGAGTTATGATGAAGAAGTTATCCCACTTTTAACCGAAGTGATTCCAATTTATCATGTTTTGAGATTTGACAATTTCTTCTTGATTCTAATCAAAGCAGAATGAATCACGATTTAAGAAGCTTGGTTTGGACTCATAAATCAGTGGATAATCACCCTGAAGTTAAATCAATATCATAGGAGTTATGATGAAGAAGTTATCCCACTTTTAACCGAAGTGATTCCAGTTTACCCTGTTTGGAGATTTTGCAATTTCTTCTTGATTCTAATCAAAACAGAACGAATCACGATGTAAAAATCTTGATTTGGACTCATAAATCGTTTTAGAATCACCCTGAAGTTGAATCAAGATCATAGGAGTTATTATGAAGAAGTTATCCCACTTTTAACCGAAGTGATTCCAGTTTACCCTGTTTGGAGATTTGGTAATTTATTCTTGATACTAATCAAACCGGAATGAATCACGATGTAAGAAGCTTGATTTGGACTCATTAATCAGTGTAGAATCACCCTGGAGTTGAATCAATATCATTGGAGTTATGATGAAGAAGTTATCCCACTTTTAACCGAAGTGATTCCAGTTTACCCTGTTTGGAGAGTTGGCAATTTCTTCTTGATACTAATAAAACCATAATGAATCAAGATTTAAGAATATTGATCTGGACTCATAAATCAGTGTAGAATCACTCTGATGTTGAATCAAGATCATAGGAGTTATGATGAAGATGTTTTCCCACTTTTTACCGAAGTGACTCCAGTTTACCTTGTTTGGAGATTTGGGCAATTTATTCTTGATACTAATAAAACCAGAATGAATCACGATGTAAGAATCTTGATTTGAACTCATTAACCAGTGTAGAATCACCCTGGAGTTGAATCAATATCGTTGGAGTTATGATGAAGAAATTATCCCACTTTTAACCGAAGTGACTCCAGTTTACCCTGTTTGGAGATTTGGTAATTTCTTCTTGATTCTAATCAAACCAGAATGAATCAAGATGTAAGAATCTTGATTTGGAATCATAAATCAGTGGATAATCACCCTTAAATTAAATCAATATCTTTGGAGTTATGATGAAGAAGTTATCCCACTTTTAACCGAAGTGATTCCAGTTTGCCATGTTTGGAGAGTTGGCAATTTCTTCTTGATACTAATAAAACCAGAATGAATCACGATGCAAAAGCTTGATTTGGACTCATAAATCAGTGTAGAATCACCCTTAATTTGAATCAAGATCATAGGAGTTATGATGAAGAAGTTATTCCACTTTTAACCGAAGTAATTCTAGTTTACCCTGTTTGGAGATTTGGCAATTTCTTCTTGATACAAATAAAACCAGAATGAATCACGATGTAAGAATCTTGATTTGGATTCATAAATCAGTTTAGAATCACCCGAAGTTGAATCAAGATCATAGGAGTTATGATGAAGAAGTTATCCCACTTTTAACCGAAGTGATTCCAGTCTAGTTTACCCTGTTTGGAGATTTGGCAATTTCTTCTTGATACAAATAAAAACAGAATGAATCACGATGTAAGAATCTTGATTTGGACTCATAAATCTGTTTAGAATCATTCTGAAGTTGAATCAAGATCATAGGAGTTATGATGAAGTTATCCCACTTTTAACCGAAGTGACTCCAGTTTACCCTGTTTAGAGATTTGGCAATTTCTTTTTGATTCTAATCAAAACAGAATGTATCAAGATGTAAGAAGCTTTATTTTGACTCATAAATCAGTGGATAATCACCCTGAAGTTGAATCAATATCATTGGAGTTATGATGAAGAAGTTATCCCACTTTTAACCGAAGTGATTCCAGTTTGCCATGTTTGGAGAGTTGGCAATTTCTTCTTGATACTAATAAAACCATAATGAATCAAGATGTAAGAATCTTTAGCTGGACTCATAAATCAGTGTAGAATCACCCTGAAGTTTAATCAAGATCATAGGAGTTATGATGAAGATGTTTTCCAACTTTTTACCGAAGTCACTCCAGTTCACCCTGTTTGGAGATTTGGCAATTTATGCTTGATACTCATAAAACCAGAATGAATCACGATGTAAGAAGCTTGATTTGGAATCATTAATAACTGTAGAATCACCCTGGAGTTGAATCAATATCAATGGAGTTATGATGAAGAAGTTATCCCACTTTTAACCGAAGTGATTCTAGTTTACCCTGTTTGGAGATTTGGCAATTTCTTCTTGATACAAATAAAACCAGAATGAATTACAATTTAAGAATCTTGATTTGGACTCATAAATCAGTGTAGAATCATCCTGAAGTTGAATCAAGATCATATGAGTTATGATGAAGAAGTTATCCCACTTTTAACCGAAGTGATTCCAGTTTACCCTTTTTGGAGATTTGGCAATTTCTTCTTGATTCTAATCAAACCAGAATGAATCAAGATGTAAGAAGCTTTATTTGGAATCATAAATCAGTGTATAATCATCCTGAATTTGAATCAAGATCATAGGAGTTGTGATGAAGAAGTTATCCCACTTTTAACCGAAGTGACTCCAGTTTACCCTGTTTGGAGATTTGGTAATTTCTTCTTGATTCTAATCAAACCAGAATGAATCAAGATGTAAGAATCTTGATTTGGACTCATAAATCAGTGGATAATCACCCTGAAACTAAATCAATATCTTTGGAGTTATGATGAAGAAGTTATCTCACTTTTAACCGAAGTGATTCCAGTTTGCCATGTTTGGAGAGTTGGCAATTTCTTCTTGATACTAAGAAAACCAGAATAAATCACGATGTAAAAGCTTGATTTGGACTCATAAATCAGTGTAGAATCACCCTTAATTTGATCAAGATCATAGGAGTTATGATGAAGAAGTTATCCCACTTTTAACCGAAGTAATTTTAGTTTACCCTGTTTGGAGATTTGGCAATTTCTTCTTGATACAAATAAAAACAGAATGAATCACGATGTAAGAATCTTGTTTTGGACTCATAAATCAGTTTAGAATCACCCTGGAGTTGAATCAATATCATTGGAGTTATGATGAAGAAGTTATCCCACTTTTAACCGAAGTGATTCCAGTCTAGTTTACCCTGTTTGGAGATTTGGCAATTTCTTCTTGATACAAATAAAACCAGAATGAATCACGATGTAAGAATCTTGATTTGGACTCATAAATCAGTTTAGAATCACCCTGAAGTTGAATCAAGATCATAGGAGTTATGATGAAGAAGTTATCCCACTTTTAACCGAAGTGATTCCAGTTTACCCTGTTTGGAGATTTGGCAATTTATTCTTGATACTAATCAAACCGGAATGAATCAAGATGTAAGAAGCTTGATTTGGACTCATTAATCAGTGTAGAATCACCCTGGAGTTGAATCAATATCGTTGGAGTTATGATGAAGAAATTATCCCACTTTTAACAGAAGTGACTCCAGTTTACCCTGTTTGGAGATTTGGTAATTTCTTCTTGATTCTAATCAAACCAGAATGAATCAAGATGTAAGAATCTTGATTTGGACTCATAAATCAGTGGATAATCGCCCTTAAATTAAATCAATATCTTTGGAGTTATGATGAAGAAGTTATCCCACTTTTAACCGAAGTGATTCCAGTTTGCCATGTTTGGAGAGTTGGCAATTTCTTCTTGATACTGATAAAACCAGAATGAATCACGATGCAAAAGCTTGATTTGGACTCATAAATCAGTGTAGAATCACCCTTAATTTGAATCAAGATCATAGGAGTTATGATGAAGAAGTTATCCCACTTTTAACCGAAGTAACTCTAGTTTGCCCTGTTTGGAGATTTGGCAATTTCTTCTTGATACAAATAAAACCAGAATGAATCACGATGTAAGAATCTTGATTTGGATTCATAAATCAGTTTAGAATCACCCTGAAGTTGAATCAAGATCATAGGAGTTATGATGAAGAAGTTATCCCACTTTTAACCGAAGTGATTTCAGTCTAGTTTACCCTGTTTGGAGATTTGACAATTTCTTCTTGATACAAATAAAAACAGAATGAATCATGATGTAAGAATCTTGATTTGGACTCATAAATCAGTTTAGAATCACCCTGAAGTTGAATCAAGATCATAGGAGTTATGATGAAGTTATCCCACTTTTAACCGAAGTGACTCCAGTTTACCCTGTTTAGAGATTTGGCAATTTCTTCTTGATTCTAATCAAAACAGTATGTATCAAGATGTAAGAAGCTTTATTTTGACTCATAAATCATTGGATAATCACCCTGAAGTTGAATCAATATCATTGGAGTTATGATGAAGAAGTTATCGCACTTTTAACCGAAGTGATTCCAGTTTGCCCTGTTTGGAGAGTTGGCAATTTCTTCTTGATACTAATAAAAACATAATGAATCAAGATGTAAGAATCTTTAGCTGGACTCATAAATCAGTGTAGAATCACCCTGAAGGTTAATCAAGATCATAGGAGTTATGATGAAGATGTTTTCCAACTTTTTACCGAAGTCACTCCAGTTTACCCTGTTTGGAGATTTGGCAATCTATTCTTGATACTAATAAAACCAGAATGAATCACGATGTAAGAAGCTTAATTTGGAATCATTAATCACTGTAGAATCACCCTGGAGTTGAATCAATATCAATGGAGTTATGATGAAGAAGTTATCCCACTTTTAACCGAAGTGATTCTAGTTTACCCTGTTTGGAGATTTGGCAATTTCTTCTTGATACAAATAAAACCAGAATGAATCACAATTTAAGAATCTTGATTTGGACTCATAAATCAGTGTAGAATCATCCTGAAGTTGAGTCAAGATCATATGAGTTATGATGAAGAAGTTATCCCACTTTTAACCGAAGTGATTCCAGTTTACCCTGTTTGGAGATTTGGCAATTTCTTCTTGATTCTAATCAAACCAGAATGAATCAAGATGTAAGAATCTTTATTTGGAATCATAAATCAGTGTATAATCATCCTGAATTTGAATCAAGATCATAGGAGTTGTGATGAAGAAGTTATCCCACTTTTAACCGAAGTGACTCCAGTTTATCCTGTTTGGAGATTTGGTAATTTCTTCTTGATTCTAATCAAACCAGAATGAACCAAGATGTAAGAATCTTGATTTGGACTCATAAATCAGTGGATAATCACCCTGAAATTAAATCAATATCTTTGGAGTTATGATGAAGAAGTTATCCCACTTTTAACCGAAGTGATTCCAGTTTGCCATGTTTGGAGAGTTGGCAATTTCTTCTTGATACTAAGAAAACCAGAATAAATCACGATGTAAAAGCTTGATTTGGACTCATAAATCAGTGTAGAATCACCCTTAATTTGAATCAAGATCATAGGAGTTATGATGAAGAAGTTATCCCACTTTTAACCGAAGAAATTCTAGTTTACCCTGTTTGGAGATTTGGCAATTTCTTCTTGATACAAATAAAAACAGAATGAATCAAGATGTAAGAATCTTGTTTTGGACTCATAAATCAGTTTAGAATCACCCTGGAGTTGAATCAATATCATTGGAGTTATGATGAAGAAGTTATCCCACTTTTAACCGAAGTGATTCCAGTCTAGTTTACCCTGTTTGGAGATTTGGCAATTTCTTCTTGATACAAATAAAAACAGAATGAATCACGATGTAAGAATCTTGATTTGGACTCATAAATCAGTTTAGAATCACCCTGAAGTTGAATCAAGATCATAGGAGTTATGATGAAGTTATCCCACTTTTAACCGAAGTGACTCCAGTTTACCCTGTTTAGAGATTTGGCAATTTCTTCTTGATTCTAATCAAAACAGAATGTATCAAGATGTAAGAAGCTTTATTTTGACTCATAAATCAGTGGATAATCACCCTGAAGTTGAATCAATATCATTGGAGTTATGATGAAGAAGTTATCCCACATTTAACCGAAGTGATTCCAGTTTGCCCTGTTTGGAGAGTTGGCAATTTCTTCTTGATACTAATAAAACCATAATGAATCAAGATGTAAGAATCTTTAGCTGGACTCATAAATCAGTGTAGAATCACCCTGAAGTTTAATCAAGATCATAGGAGTTATGATGAAGATGTTTTCCCACTTTTTACCGAAGTCACTCCAGTTTACCCTGTTTGGAGATTTGGCAATTTATTCTTGATACTAATAAAACCAGAATGAATCACGATGTAAGAAGCTTGATTTGGAATCATTAATCACTGTAGAATCACCCTGGAGTTGAATCAATATCAATGGAGTTATGATGAAGAAGTTATCCCACTTTTAACCGAAGTGATTCTAGTTTACCCCGTTTGGAGATTTGGCAATTTCTTCTTGATACAAATAAAACCGGAATGAATCACAATTTAAGAATCTTGATTTGGACTCATAAACCAGTGTAGAATCACCCTGAAGTTGAATCAAGATCATATGAGTTATGATGAAGAAGTTATCCCACTTTTAACCGAAGTGATTCCAGCTTACCCTGTTTGGAGATTTGGCAATTTCTTCTTGATTCTAATCAAACCAGAATGAATCAAGATGTAAGAAGCTTTATTTGGAATCATAAATCAGGGTATAATCATCCTGAATTTGAATCAAGATCATAGGAGTTGTGATGAAGAAGTTATCCCACTTTTAACCGAAGTGACTCCAGTTTACCCTGTTTGGAGATTTGGTAATTTCTTCTTGATTCTAATCAAACCAGAATGAATCAAGATGTAATAATCTTGATTTGGACTCATAAATCAGTGGATAATCACCCTGAAATTAAATCAATATCTTTGGAGTTATGATGAAGAAGTTATCCCACTTTTAACCGAAGTGATTCCAGTTTGCCATGTTTGGAGAGTTGGCAATTTCTTCTTGATACTAAGAAAACCAGAATAAATCACGATGTAAAAGCTTGATTTGGACTCATAAATCAGTGTAGAATCACCCTTAATTTGAATCAAGATCATAGGAGTTATGATGAAGAAGTTATCCCACTTTTAACCGAAGTAATTTTAGTTTACCCTGTTTGGAGATTTGGCAATTTCTTCTAGATACAAATAAAAACAGAATGAATCACGATGTAAGAATCTTGTTTTGGACTCATAAATCAGTTTAGAATCACCCTGGAGTTGAATCAATATCATTGGAGTTATGATGAAGAAGTTATCCCACTTTTAACCGAAGTAATTCTAGTTTACCCTGTTTGGAGATTTGGCAATTTCTTCTTGATACAAATAAAACCAGAATGAATCACGATGTAAGAATCTTGATTTGGACTCATAAATCAGCTTAGAATCACCCTGAAGTTGAATCAAGATCATAGGAGTTATGATATAGAAGTTATCCCACTTTTAACCGAAGTGATTCCAGTTTACCCTGTTTGGAGATTTGGCAATTTCTTCTTGATACTAATCAAACCGGAATGAATCACGATGTAAGAAGCTTGATTTGGACTCATTAATCAGTGTAGAATCACCCTGGAGTTGAATCAATATCATTGGAGTTATGATGAAGAAGTTATCCCACTTTTAACCGAAGTGATTCCAGTTTACCATGTTTGGAGAGTTGGCAATTTTTCTTGGTACTAATAAAACCATAATGAATCAAGATTTAAGAATCTTGATCTGGACTCATAAATCAGTGTAGAATCACTCTGAAGTTGAATCAAGATCATAGGAGTTATGATGAAGATGTTTTCCCACTTTTTACCGAAGTGACTCCCGTTTACCTTGTTTGGAGATTGGGCAATTTATTCTTGATACTAATAAAACGAGAATGAATCACGATGTAAGAATCTTTATTTGGACTCATTAATCAGTGTAGAATCACCCTAGAGTTGAATCAATATCGTTGGAGTTATGATGAAGAAATTATCCCACTTTTAACCGAAGTGACTCCAGTTTACCCTGTTTGGAGATTTGGTAATTTCTTCTTGATTCTAATCAAACCAGAATGAATCAAGATGTAAGAATCTTGATTTGGACTCATAAATCAGTGGATAATCGCCCTTAAATTAAATCAATATCTTTGGAGTTATGATGAGGAAGTTATCCACTTTTAACCGAAGTGATTCCAGTTTGCCATGTTTGGAGAGTTGGCAATTTCTTCTTGATACTAATAAAACCAGAATGAATCACGATGCAAAAGCTTGATTTGGACTCATAAATCAGTGTAGAATCACCCTTAATTTGAATCAAGATCATAGGAGTTATGATGAAGAAGTTATCCCACTTTTAACCGAAGTAATTCTAGTTTACCCTGTTTGGAGATTTGGCAATTTCTTCTTGATACAAATAAAACCAGAATGAATCACGATGTAAGAATCTTGATTTGGATTCATAAATCAGTTTAGAATCACCCTGAAGTTGAATCAAGATCATAGGAGTTATGATGAAGAAGTTATCCCACTTTTAACCGAAGTGATTCCAGTCTAGTTTACCCTGTTTGGAGATTTGGCAATTTCTTCTTGATACAAATAAAAACAGAATGAATCACGATGTAAGAATCTTGATTTGGACTCATAAATCAGTTTAGAATCACCCTGAAGTTGAATCAAGATCATAGGAGTTATGATGAAGTTATCCCACTTTTAACCGAAGTGACTCCAGTTTACCCTGTTTAGAGATTTGGCAATTTCTTCTTAATTCTAATCAAAACAGAATGTATCAAGATGTAAGAAGCTTTATTTTGACTCATAAATCAGTGGATAATCACCCTGAAGTTGAATCAATATCATTGGAGTTATGATGAAGAAGTTATCCCACTTTTAACCGAAGTGATTCCAGTTTGCCCTGTTTGGAGAGTTGGCAATTTCTTCTTGATACTAATAAAACCATAATGAATCAAGATGTAAGAATCTTTAGCTGGACTCATAAATCAGTGTAGAATCACCCTGAAGTTTAATCAAGATCATAGGAGTTATGATGAAGATGTTTTCCAACTTTTTACCGAAGTCACTCCAGTTTACCCTGTTTGGAGATTTGGCAATTTATTCTTGATACTAATAAAACCAGAATGAATCACGATGTAAGAAGCTTGATTTGGAATCATTAATCCCTGTAGAATCACCCTGGAGTTGAATCAATATCAATGGAGTTATGATGAAGAAGTTATCCCACTTTTAACCGAAGTGATTCTAGTTTACCCTGTTTGGAGATTTGGCAATTTCTTCTTGATACAAATAAAACCAGAATGAATCACAATTTAAGAATCTTGATTTGGACTCATAAATCAGTGTAGAATAATCCTGAAGTTGAGTCAAGATCATATGAGTTATGATGAAGAAGTTATCCCACTTTTAACCGAAGTGATTCCAGTTTACCCTGTTTGGAGATTTGGCAATTTCTTCTTGATTCTAATCAAACCAGAATGAATCAAGTTGTAAGAAGCTTTATTTGGAATCATAAATCAGTGTATAATCATCCTGAATTTGAATCAAGATCATAGGAGTTGTGATGAAGAAGTTATCCCACTTTTAACCGAAGTGACTCCAGTTTACCCTGTTTGGAGATTTGGTAATTTCTTCTTGATTCTAATCAAACCAGAATGAATCAAGATGTAAGAATCTTGATTTGGACTCATAAATCAGTGGATAATCACCCTGAAATTAAATCAATATCTTTGGAGTTATGATGAAGAAGTTATCCCACTTATAACCGAAGTGATTCCAGTTTGCCATGTTTGGAGAGTTGGCAATTTCTTCTTGATACTAAGAAAACCAGAATAAATCACAATGTAAAAGCTTGATTTGGACTCATAAATCAGTGTAGAATCACCCTGGAGTTGAATCAATATCATTGGAGTTATGATGAAGAAGTTATCTCACTTTTAACCGAAGTGATTCCAGTTTACCCTGTTTGGAGAGTTGGCAATTTCTTCTTGGTACTAATAAAACCATAATGAATCAAGATTTAAGAATCTTGATCTGGACTCATAAATCAGTGTAGAATCACTCTGAAGTTGAATCAAGATCATAGGAGTTATGATGAAGATGTTTTCCCACTTTTTACCAAAGTGACTCCAGTTTACCTTGTTTGGAGATTGGGCAATTTATTCTTGATACTAATAAAACCAGAATGAATCACGATGTAAGAATCTTGATTTGGACTCATTAATCAGTGTAGAATCACCCTGGAGTTGAATCAATATCGTTGGAGTTATGATGAAGAAATTATCCCACTTTTAACCGAAGTGACTCCAGTTTACCCTGTTTGGAGATTTGGTAATTTCTTCTTGATTCTAATCAAACCAGAATGAATCAAGATGTAAGAATCTTGATTTGGACTCATAAATCAGTGGATAATCGCCCTTAAATTAAATCAATATCTTTGGAGTTATGATGAAGAAGTTATCCACTTTTAACCGAAGTGATTCCAGTTTGCCATGTTTGGAGAGTTGGCAATTTCTTCTTGATACTAATAAAACCAGAATGAATCACGATGCAAAAGCTTGATTTGGACTCATAAATCAGTGTAGAATCACCCTTAATTTGAATCAAGATCATAGGAGTTATGATGAAGAAGTTATCCCACTTTTAACCGAAGTAATTCTAGTTTACCCTGTTTGGAGATTTGGCAATTTCTTCTTGATACAAATAAAACCAGAATGAATCACGATGTAAGAATCTTGATTTGGATTCATAAATCAGCTTAGAATCACCCTGAAGTTGAATCAAGATCATAGGAGTTATGATGAAGAAGTTATCCCACTTTTAACCGAAGTGATTCCAGTCTAGTTTACCCTGTTTGGAGATTTGGCAATTTCTTCTTGATACAAATAAAAACAGAATGAATCATGATGTAAGAATCTTGATTTGAACTCATAAATCAGTTTAGAATCACCCTGAAGTTGAATCAAGATCATAGGAGTTATGATGAAGTTATCCCACTTTTAACCGAAGTGACTCCAGTTTACCCTGTTTAGAGATTTGGCAATTTCTTCTTGATTCTAATCAAAACAGAATGTATCAAGATGTAAGAAGCTTTATTTTGACTCATAAATCAGTGGATAATCACCCTGAAGTTGAATCAATATCATTGGAGTTATGATGAAGAAGTTATCCCACTTTTAACCGAAGTGATTCCAGTTTGCCCTGTTTGGAGAGTTGGCAATTTCTTCTTGATACTAATAAAACCATAATGAATCAAGATGTAAGAATCTTTAGCTGGACCCATAAATCAGTGTAGAATCACCCTGAAGTTTAATCAAGATCATAGGAGTTATGATGAAGATGTTTTCCAACGTTTTACCGAAGTCACTCCAGTTTACCCTGTTTGGAGATTTGGCAATTTATTCTTGATACTAATAAAACCAGAATGAATCACGATGTAAGAAGCTTGATTTGGAATAATTAATCCCTGTAGAATCACCCTGGAGTTGAATCAATATCAATGGAGTTATGATGAAGAAGTTATCCCACTTTTAACCGAAGTGATTCTAGTTTACCCTGTTTGGAGATTTGGCAATTTCTTCTTGATACAAATAAAACCAGAATGAATCACAATTTAAGAATCTTGTTTTGGACTCATAAATCAGTTTAGAATCACCCTGGAGTTGAATCAATATCATTGGAGTTATGATGAAGAAGTTATCCCACTTTTAACCGAAGTAATTCTAGTTTACCCTGTTTGGAGATTTGGCAATTTCTTCTCGATACAAATAAAAACAGAATGAATCACGATGTAAGAACCTTGTTTTGGACTCATAAATCAGTTTAGAATAACCCTGGAGTTGAATCAATATCATTGGAGTTATGATGAAGAAGTTATCCCACTTTTAACCGAAGAAATTCTAGTTTACCCTGTTTGGAGATTTGGCAATTTCTTCTTGATACAAATAAAACCAGAATGAATCACGATGTAAGAATCTTTATTTGGACTCATAAATCAGTTTAGAATCACCCTGAAGTTGAATCAAGATCATAGGAGTTATGATGAAGAAGTTATCCCACTTTTAACCGAAGTGATTCCAGTTTACCCTGTTTGGAGATTTGGCAATTTATTCTTGATACTAATCAAACCGGAATGAATAATGATGTAAGAAGCTTGATTTGGACTCATTAATCAGTGTAGAATCACCCTGGAGTTGAATCAATATCATTGGAGTTATGATGAAGAAGTTATCCCACTTTTAACCGAAGTGACTCTAGTTTACCCTGTTTGGAGATTTGGCAATTTTTTCTTGATTCTAATCAAACCAGAATGTATCAAGATGTAAGAAGCTTTATTTTGACTCATAAATCAGTGTATAATCACCCTGAAGTTGAATCAATATCATTGGAGTTATGATGAAGAAGTTATCCCACTTTTAACCGAAGTGATTCCAATTTGCCCTGTTTGGAGAGTTGGCAATTTCTTCTTGAGATTAATAAAACTAGAATGAATCACGATGTAAGAAGCTTGATTTGGACTCTTAAATCAGTGTAGAATCACCCTTAAGTTGAATCAAGATCATAGGAGTTATGATGAAGAAGTTATCCCACTTTTAACCGAAGTGATTCTAGTTTACCCTGTTTGGAGATTGGCAATTTCTTCTTGATTCTAATCAAACCAGAATGAATCAAGATGTAAGAATCTTGATTTGGACTCATAAATCAGTTTAGAATCATCCTGAAGTTGAATCAAGATCATAGGAGTTATGATGAAGAAGTTATCCCACTTTTAACCGAAGTGATTCCAGTTTACCCTGTTTGGAGATTTGACAATTTCTTCTTGATTCTAATCAAAACAGAATGAATCAAGATGTAAGAAGCTTTATTTGGAATCATAAATCAGTGGATAATCACCCTGAAGTTAAATCAATATCATTGGAGTTATGATGAAGAAGTTATCCCACTTTTAACCGAAGTGATTCTAGTTTGCCCTGTTTGGAGATTGGCAATTTCTTCTTGATTCTAATCAAACCAGAATGAATAAAGATGTAAGAATCTTGATTTGGACTCATAAATCAGTGCAGAATCATCTTGAAGTTTAATCAATATCATAGGAGTTATGATGAAGAAGTTATCCCACTTTTAACCGAAGTGATTACAGTTTGCCCTGTTTGGAGAGTTGGCAATTTCTTCTTGATGCTAATATAACCAGAATGAATCACGATGTAATGATGTGATCATGGACCGGATCACTAAGGAGGACAATGAGGAGAGTTTAGATGAGCAACATGAAGGCACAATGCATCAACCATTTGATGAGGATGCTCTAACCATTCCTGAAGGTCCCATGACTCGTTCCAGAGTCAAGAAGCTTAAGGAGAATGTTGTTGGATTACTCACTTCACATCCACAACAAGAAGGTCTTGGACAAGGTTTGATCCGAGATGTCTTGATCACCATTCAAGCCATCTGTACACCAAACTGAGTTAGTGTCTAGGCAGACATGGGGTGCGTGCTCTTTTCCTTGCTTTTGGTTTTGTCCCACGAGGTTTTCCAGGAGGAAGGTTTTTAACGAGGCCACAACTTGTCTACAAATCACCTAAGTGCTATACTCGGTCCAAGACTAATAGAAGTTGCATTTCATTTCATTTTAAACTTATAAACTATAGTTTGCTTTCTTTCCTTTTTTGGTTCATTGTCGAAAACCCTAGAGGCATGTCTCTGGTTTTCTTATTTAAAGGGTTATCTACACCCTATTGTAACCATCCAATCTTTTCAATACAAGTTTAGTCATCTTTGCGGCTCTCTCTCTCTCTAAAAGAAGTGTGCCTAGTTCTGGTGTGTCATATCCAGAGTCTAAGGGTGTTTAGTTTGGTGTGTAATATCCAAACCATTCATCTAGGAGTATCAAGAGATCATCCATCCCTCTTGTGTCACCATTCATTCCACACGCCTTGAAGGACTTGAGTCTCTGATTCGTTCTTGCAAGGATCTATCCATTCCCATCAACCAAAGAGCATCCTAGGGACGCATCATGTAAGAAGCTTGATTTGGACTCATAAATCAGTGTAGAATCACCCTGAAGTTGAATCAAGATCATAGGAGTTACGATGAAGAAGTTATCCCACTTGTAAACGAAGTGACTCCAGTTTACCCTGTTTGGAGATTTGGTATTTTCTTCTTGATTCTAATCAAACCAGAATGAATCAAGATGTACGAAGCTTTATTTGGACTCATAAATCAGTGGATAATCACCCTGAAGTTAAATCAATATCATTAGAGTTATGATGAAGAAGTTATCCCACTTTTAACCGAAGTGATTCTAGTTTGCCCTGTTTGGAGAGTTGGCAATTTTTCTTGATACTAATAAAACCAGAATGAATCACGATGTAAGAAGGTTGATTTGGACTCATAAATCAGTGTAGAATAACCCTGAAGTTGAATCAAGATCATAGGAGTTATGATGAAGAAGTTATCCCACTTTTAACTGAAGTGATTCCAGTTTACCATGTTTGGAGATTTGACAATTTCTTCTTGATTCTAATCAAACCAGAAAGAATCAAGATGTAAGAATCTTAATTTGGACTCATTAATCAGTGTAGAATTATCCTGAAGTTTAATCCAGATCATAGGAGTTATGATGAAGAAGTTATCCCACTTTTAACCGAAGTGACTCCAGTTTACCCTGTTTGGAGATTTGACAATTTTTTCTTGATTCTAATCAAACCAGAATGTATCAAGATGTAAGAAGCTTTATTTTGACTCATAAATCAGTGGATAATCACCCTAAAGTTGAATCAATATCATTGGAGTTATGATGAAGAAGTTATCCCACTTTTAACCGAAGTAATTCTAGTTTACCCTGTTTGGAGATTTGGCAATTTCTTCTTGATACAAATAAAACCAGAATGAATCAAGATGTAAGAATCTTGATTTGGACTCATAAAAAAGTTTAGAATCACCCTGAAGTTGAATCAAGATCATAGGAGTTATGATGAAGAAGTTATCCCAGTTTTAACCGAAGTTATTCCAGTTTACCCTGTTTGGAGATTTGGCAATTTATTCTTGATACTAATCAAACCAGAATGAATCACGATGTAAGAATCTTGATTTGGAATCATTAATCAGTGTAGAATCACCCTAGAGTTGAATCAATATCATTGGAGTAATGATGAAGAAGTTATCCCACTTTTAACCGAAGTGACTCCAGTTTTTCCTGTTTGGAGATTTGGCAATTTCTTCTTGATTCTAATCAAACCAGAATGTATCAAGATGTAAGAAGCTTTATTTTGACTCATAAATCAGTGTATAATCACCCTGAAGTTGAATCAATATCATTGGAGTTATGATGAAGAAGTTATCCCACTTTTAACCGAAGTGATTCCAATTTGCCCTGTTTGGAGAGTTGGCAATTTCTTCTTGATACTAATAAAACTAGAATGAATCACGAGGTAAGAAGCTTGATTTGGACTCTTAAATCAGTGTAGAATCACCCTTAAGTTGAATCAAGATCATAGGAGTTATGATGAAGAAGTTATCCCACTTTTAACCGAAGTGATTCTAGTTTACCCTGTTTGGAGATTTGGCAAATTCTTCTTGATTCTAATCAACCAGAATGAATCAAGATGTAAGAATCTTGATTTGGACTCATAAATCAGTGTAGAATCATCCTGAACATGAATCAAGATCATAGGAGTTATGATGAAGAAGTTATCCCACTTTTAACCGAAGTGATTCCAGTTTGCCCTGTTTGGAGATTTGGCAATTTCTTCTTGATTCTAATCAAACCATAATGAATCAAGATGTAAGAATCTTGATCTGGACTCATAAATCAGTGTAGAATCACCCTGAAGTTGAATCAAGATCATAGGAGTTATGATGAAGATGTTTTCCCACTTTTTACCGAAGTGACTCCAGTTTACCCACTTTGGAGATTTGGCAATTTATTCTTTATACTAATAAAACCAGAATGAATCACAATGTAAGAATCTTGATTTGGACTCATTAATCAGTGTAGCATCACCCTGGAGTGGAATCAATATCGTTGGAGTTATGATGAAGAAATTATCCCACTTTTAACCGAAGTGATTCTAGTTTACCCTGTTTGGAGATTTGCCAATTTCTTCTTGATACAAATAAAACCAGAATGAATCGATGTAAGAATCTTGATCTGGAATCATAAATCAGTTTAGAATCACCCTGAAGTTGAATCAAGATCATAGGAGTTATGATGAAGAAGTTATCCCACTTTTAACCGAAGTGATTCCAGTCTAGTTTACTCTGTTTGGAGATTTGGCAATTTCTTCTTGATACAAATAAAACCAGAATGAATCACGATGTAAGAATCTTGATTTGGACTCATAAACCAGTTTAGAGTCACCCTGAAGTTGAATGAAGATCATAGGAGTTATGATGAAGAAGTTATCCCACTTTTAACCGCAGTGACTCCAGTTTACCCTGTTTGGAGATTTGGCAATTTCTTCTTGATTCTAATCAAAACAGAATGTATCAAGATGTAAGAAGCTTTATTTTGACTCATAAATCAGTGGATAAACACCCTGAATTTAAATCAATATCGTTGAAGTTATGATGAAGAAGTTATCCCACTTTTCACCGATGTGATTCCAGTTTACCCTGTTTGGAGAGTTGGCAATTTCTTCTTGATACTAATAAAACTAGAATTAATCAAGATGTCAGAAGCTTTATTTGGACTCTTAAATCAGTGTAGAATCACCCTTAAGTTGAATCAATATCATAGGAGTTATGATGAAGAAGTTATCCCACTTTTAACCGAAGTGATTCTAGTTTACCATGTTTGGAGATTTGGCAATTTCTTCTTGATTCTAATCAAACCAGAATGAATCAAGATGTAAGAAGCTTTATTTGGAATCATAAATCAATGGATAATCACCCTGAAGTTAAATCAATATCATTGGAGTTATGATGAAGAAGTTATCCCAGTTTTAACCGAAGTGACTCAAGTTTACCATGTTTGGAGATTTGGCAATTTCTTGTTGATTCTAATCAAACCAGAATGTATCAAGATGTAATAAGCTTGATTTAGACTCATTAATCAGTGTAGAATCATCCTGAAGTTGAATCAACATCATAGGAGTTATGATGAAGAAGTTATCCCACTTTTAACCGAAGTGATTCCAGTTTGCCCTGTTTGGAGATTTGACAATTTCTTCTTGATACTAATCAAACCAGAATGAATCAAAATGTAAGAAGCTTTATTTAGAATCATAAATCAGTGGATAATCACCCTGAAGTTAAATCAATATCATTGGAGTTATGATGAAGAAGTTATCCCACTTTTAACCGAAGTGATTCTAGTTTGTCCTGTTTGGAGATTTGGCAATTTCTTCTTGATTCTAATCAAACCAGAACGAACAAAGATGTAAGAATCTTGATTAGGACTCATAAATCAGTGCAGAATCATCCTGAAGTTTAATCAATATCATAGGAGTTATGATGAAGAAGTTATCCCACTTTTAACCGAAGTGATTCCAGTTTGCCCTGTTTGGAGAGTTGACAAATTCTTCTTGATACTAATAAAAACAGAATGAATCACGATGTAAGAAGCTTGATTTGGACTCATAAATCAGTGTAGAATCACCCTGAAGTTGAATCAAGATCATAGGAGTTATGATTAAGAAGTTATCCCACATTTAAACGAAGTGACTCCAGTTTGCCTTGTTTGGAAATTTGACATTTTCTTCTTGATTCTAATCAAACCAGAATGAATCAAGATGTAAGAAGCTTTATTTGGAATCATAAATCAGTGGATAATCACCCTGAAGTTAAATCAATATCATTGGAGTTATGATGAAGAAGTTATCCCACTTTTAACCGAAGTGATTCTAGTTTGCCCTGTTTGGAGATTTGGCAATTTCTTCTTGATTCTAATCAAACCAGAATGAATAAAGATGTAAGAATCTTGATTTGGACTCATAAATCAGTGCAGAATCATCCTGAAGTTTAATCAATATCATAGGAGTTATGATGAAGAAGTTATCCCACTTTTAACCAAAGTGATTCCAGTTTGCCCTGTTTGGAGAGTTGGCAATTTCTTCTTGATGCTAATAAAACCAGAATGAATCACGATGTAAGAAGCTTGATTTGGACTCATAAATCAGTGTAGAATCACCCTGAAGTTGAATCAAGATCATAGGAGTTATGATGAAGAAGTTATCCCACTTTTAAACGAAGTGACTCCAGTTTATCCTGTTTGGAGATTTTGCATTTTCTTCTTGATTCTAGTCAAACCAGAATGAATCAAGATGTAAGAAGCTTTATTTGGACTCATAAATCAGTGGATAATCACCCTGAAGTTAAATCAATATCATTGGAGTTATGATGAAGAAGTTATCCCACTTTTAACCGAAGTGATTCCAGTTTGCCCTGTTTGGAGAGTTGATAATTTCTTCTTGATACTAATAAAACCAGAATGAATCACGATGTAAGAAAATTGATTTGGACTCATAAATCAGATAGAATCACCTGAAGTTGAATAAATATCATAGGAGTTATGATGAAGAAGTTATCCCAGTTTTAACCAGTGTAGAATCATAAATTGAGTCCAAACCAGAATGCAAACCGGAAGTCATTTCCAGGTTTGCCAGTTTGGAGAGTTGGGGCAATTTCTTCTTGATACTAATAAAACCAGAATCAATCACGATGTAAAAGCTTGATTTGGACTCATAAATCAGGTGAGAATCCACGCCCTTAATTTGAATCAAGATCATAGGGTTATGATGAAGAAGTTGTATCCCTAACTATTAACCGAATGAATTCTATGTTTACCCTGTTTGGGGGAGATTTGGCCAATTTCTTCTTGATACAAATAATACCTCCAGAATGAGATCACGATGTAAGAATCTTGATTGTGGACTCATAAATAAGTTTAGAATCACCCTGGGAGTTGAATCAATATCATTGGCGTTTATGATGAAGAAGTTATCCCACTTTTAACCGAAGTGATTCCAGTTTACCCTGTTTGGAGATTTGGTAATTTCTTCTTGATACAAATAAAACCAGAATGAATCACGATTGTAAGAATCTTGATTTGGACTCATAAATCAGTTAGAATCACCCTGAAGTTGAATCAAGATCATAGGAGTTATGATGAAGAAGTTATCCCACTTTTAACCGAAGTGATTCCAGTTTACCCTGTTTGGAGATTTGGCAATTTCTTCTTGATACTAATCAAACCAGAATGAATCACGATGTAAGAAGCTTGATTTGGACTCATTAAATCAGTGTAGAATCACCCTGGAGTTGAATCAATATCATTGGAGTTATGATGAAGAAGTTATCCCCACTTTTAACCGAAGTGACTCCAGTTTACCCTGTTTGGAGATTTGGCAATTTCTTCTTGATTCTAATCAAACACAGAATGTATCAAGATGTAAGAAGCTTTATTTGGACTCATAAATCAGTGGATAATCACCCTGAAGTTAAATCAATATCATTGGAGTTATGATGAAGAAGTTATCCCACTTTTAACCGAAGTGAATTCTAGTTTACCCTGTTTGGAGATTTTGGCAATTTCTTCTTGATACTAATAATACCAGAATGAATCACGATGTAAGAAGTCTTGATTTGGACTCATAAATAAGTGTAGAATCACCCTGTGAGTTGAATCAATATCATTGGAGTTATGATGAAGAAAGTTATCCCACTTTTAACCGAAGTGATTCCAGTTTACCCTGTTTGGAGATTTGGCAATTTCTTCTTGATACTAATAAAACCAGAATGAATCACGGATGTAAGAAGCTTGATTTGGATTCATAATACAGTGTAGGAATCAACCCTGAAGTTGAATCAAGATCATATGGATTATGATGAACGAAGTTATCCCACTTCCTTTACCGAAGTGACTCCATGTTTAGCCCTTGTTTTGGAGATTTGGCAATTTCTTCTTGATTCTAATCAAACCAGAATGAAGTCACCGATGTAGAAGATTTTACTTGGACTCATTAATCAGTGTATAATCACCCTGAATTTGAATCAAATCATAGGAGTTATGATGAAGAAGTTATCCACTTTTAACCGAAGTGATTCCAGTTTGCCCTGTTTGGAGATTGGCAATTTCTTCTTGATTCTAATAAACCAGAATGAATCAAGATGTAAGAATCTTTATTTGAACTCATAAATCAGTGGAATCACCTGAAGTTGAATCAAATCATCTAGGAGTTATGATGAATAAGTTATCCACTTTTTTACAGAAGTGATTCCAGTTTACCCTGTTTGAGAATTGGCAATTTCTTCTTGATCTAATAAAACCAGAATGAATCACGATGTAAGAAGCTTGATTTGACTCATTAATCAGTGTAGAATCACCCTGAAGTTGAATCAATATCATAGGAGTTATGATGAAGAAGTTATCCCACTTTTTAACCGAAGTGATTCCAGTTTGTCCTGTTTTGGAGATTTGGCAATTTCTTCTGAATTACAAATAAAACCAGAATGAATCACGATGTAAGAAGCTTGATTTGGACTCATAAATCAGTGGTTAGAATCACCCTGAAGTTGAATCAATATCATTGGAGTTATGATGAAGAAGTTATCCCACTTTTAACGAAGTGATTCCAGTTGCCCTGTTGGAGATTTGGGCAATTTCTTCTTGATACTTAATAAACACCAGAATGAATCACGATGTAAGAAGCTTGATTTTGGACTCATAAAATCAGTGTCGAATCACCCTGGAAGTTTGACTCAAGATTTCATCAGGAGTTATGATGAAGAAGTTATCCCGACTTTTTAACGCTGAGAGTGATTTCCAGTTTGCCCTGTTTTTGGAGATTGGCAATTTTCTTGTTGAGTACTAGATATAACCGAATGAATCCACGATGTAAGAAGCTGAATTTGGACTCCATTAATCAGGTGTAGAATCACCCTGGAAGTTTGACTCAAGATCATAGGAGTTTTGATGAAGGAATGTTATTCCCACTTTTTAACCCGAAGTGATTCCAGTTGCCCCTTTTGGGAAGATTTTGGGCAATTTCTTCTTGATTCTAATCAAACCAGAACATCAATGTAAGAACTTTATTTGGACTCATAAATCAGGATGAATCACCCTTGAAAGTTGAATCAATATTATAGGAGTATTATGAAGGAATTATCCCACTTTTAACCGAGTGATCCAATTTGTTTTTGGGAATTTGCAATTTCTTCTTGATACTAATAAAACCAAATGGATCAAGATGTAACCTTATGTGACTGCATAATTTCAGAATCACTCCTAAGTTGAACAAGAATCATAGAGTTATGATGAAGATGTTTCCTCACTTTTACCAAAGTGTCCAGTTACCCTGTTGTGAATTGGCCTAATTTCTTCTGATACTAATAAAACCAGAATGAATCACGATGTAAGAAACTGATTGAGACTCATAATCAGGGTAGATCACCTGATGAATCAATATAGTTGAGTATGGTAAGAATCATTCCCACTTTTAACCGAAATGATTCCATTACCCGTTTTGGAGAGTGGCAATTCTTCTTGATATCTAATCAAACAGAATGAATAAAGATGTAAGAATACTTGATTTGGACTCATTACATCAGTTTTGTTAGAATAGCCTTGGAAGTGTGAATTCAAGATGCATAGGAGGATGAGAAAAATGTTACCCACTTAACCGAAGGACTCCGGGTAGCCTGTTGGAAGTGGGCAAGTTCGTTCGATTAGAGCAAAACGAATGCGATGCAAGATGTTAAAGCTGAGGGTGACCGCACAATCAGGGATAAGCACCGCGAAGGTGAATCAATATCATGGGAGATGATGAAGAAGAGCCGCACTGGAACGAAGGGATCCAGGTGCCCGGGCGAGAGGGTGTGGCGAGATCTGCTAGTACTAAGTAAGACCAGAAGAATCAAGATGAAGAATGCTGGATGGGGACTCATAAAACAGGGTAGAATCACCCTGAAGTGTGAAGCGTCAAGATCAGAGAGTGATGGATGTGGAAGACGAGCCCACTGGTACCGAAGGACGCCAGTGTCCTTGAGAGGGGCAAGTAGTGCGGATTACGTAGTGAAACCAGAGATGAAGCGACGAGTAGAAGCTGTATGTAGGACGTCAGGGAAGTCAGGAGTAGCACCGGAGTGAACATCAAGTAGCAGTGGAGTGTAGTGAGAAGAGAGTATGGGCCCACGGTGAACCTAAGTGTGAGTGCCCAGGGCGTGGCGGAGAGTGGGCAAGTGCGCGGAACTGATACACATAAAACCAGAACTGAATGCACGAGGGAAGAAGTGCGTGAGTTGACTGCAGTAAAGCAGGTAGAAGTCACCGAAGTGAAGCAAGATCAGAGAGAGTGTATGATGAAGAAGGTAGCCCACGGGTTAAGTGTCGAAGTGGACGCCAGTGACCCTGAGTGGGGCAAGTGTCGCGAGCAGTGCATCAAACCGAGAGAAGCAAGAGTAAGAAGCTTGATTATGGACGCAGAAATCAGTGGAGTTAATCACCCTGAAGTGTGGAGTCTGAATAGCATGGATGGTTGAGGAAAAGGTAGTCCACGTAACCTAAGTGTGATGCCATGTGTGACCGTGGTGTGGAGATGGGGAATGTCTGTGGGATTCGAAGAAAAACAGAATGGAGCAAGAGTGGATAGAGCGGGAGGGTGACTCATAAGCAGTGTTTAATCACCCTAAGTGTGAAGTCAAGAGCAGTAGAGTTGAGAAGAAGTAGCACGTGTTAACCAAAGTGAGGCAGGTGCCCGGGTGGAGATGGGGGCAATGGGTGTGCCGGAGTACAAATGAAACCAGGAGGAAGCACGATGGAAGAAGCTGTGAGGACGCAAAACAGTGGAGAATCAGCCGGAAAGGGTAAGTGGACCATAAATCAGTGAGAACACCCGGAAGTGAACAAATCAGTAGGGTGGAGTGTGAGAAGAAGTATGTCTCACGTTGTAACCGAAGGAATGCGAGCCTGTGGAAGAGTGAGCAAGGCTGCTGAGTACAAAAAAAACAGAATGAATGCACACGAGGGAAGAAGTCTGGAGTGGACTGCAGAAAGTGCGGAGGTAGAATCACCGAAGTGGGAGGGAGAAGATCATGTAGGAGGAGGAGTGAAGAAGGGATCCCACGAACCGAGATTGACTCCAGTATGACTGCTGGTGTGGAGAGATGTGGGCAATCTGCGATGCGAAGCAAAACAGAAGGATCAAAGGTAGGAAGCGGGAGGGGACGTCAGAAGCAGTTGGGAGAATCACCCGGAGGTGTAAAGCAATTATCAGTTGAGGAGTGAGGAAGAAGGTAGTCCCACTGGTGAACCGAAGGGATGCCCAGTTGTGCGCCTGGGGAGAGTGGAAAAATGCGGCGATACGTAAGTAAAACGCAGAAGAACACGAGGAAGAGCGGAAGGTGGACTCATTAAAGCAGGGTTTAGAATCACCCGGAAGTGGAAGCAAGAGCATAGAGTAGGATGAAGAAGAAAGTGGATCCCAGTGACCGAAACCAGATGGAGATCAGTACACCCGGGGGAGATGGCAAGATTCCTCAGAGATTCATAATTAAATATCCAGATAGTGAATTCATCGAATGAAATGTAGCGTTATGTGCGACCTGCAGGAATTAGTCAGTAGAATCACCTGCGTGAGAGCGGGGAACTTCAATGAGCTAAGGAGTGGATGGGAAGAAGGTCGCCCACGTGGTGAACAGGGATGATGAGGTGACCAGCGGGGGGAGATGACAGCTGTCGGGAGGTGAAGCAACCAGAAGGAAGCCGAAGATGGGAAGAAGCTTGAGTAGGACTGCATAAAAGTCAAGGCAAGCCAGCCGGAAATGAAAATGCAAAGAGCAGGAGGTTCGTGAGCCAGGAGGAATTGACTAGATGGTTACCCACCATGTGGAACCGATCAAGGAGTCCACGGTGGCCCCTAGCGGGAGAGGTGGCCAAGGCTGCGTGAGACGAAGAAAACCAGAAGAAGCACGAGTGGAGGAAGCTGTGATGTGGACGCAGAAAGCAGATGTAGAACCAACCCGCGAAGGGAGAGCAAGAGCATGAGGAGTGTAGATGAAGAAGTAGCCCACGTGTAAACGAAGAAAACAGTGACTTGCCCAGGTGACCCCCCTGTGTGGGAAGGGGGAGCGGTCGCGAGGACGATAGTCAAACCAGACAAGGATTAGTCAAGATGGACGAAGCGTGATGGGACGCAAAATCCAGGGGAGATAGCGTCGCCGGAAAGGTTGTAAAGCAACAGCATGAGTAGGCAAGCAGGAAGAAGTGGAGTCCCACGTATAAGGAGGCTGAGGTGTGTCCGGGGAGAGATGTGGCCAAGCGGTCGTTGATCTGAAGCAAAACTGCAGAAGGGCTAAGAAAGAGGTGCAAAATTCTGAGCTTGACTCAGAAATGCAGCCCCGAACACCCTTATTAGTGGGACAATCAATGAGCAAGAGATGGAGGATGAAGAAGTGTAGCCCAACTCGTGAACTGCAAATGTCTAGTCCAGTGTGCTCACGAGGGGAGAGTGGCTGCTAGTGCATGCGGTATGACTGAAGAAAACCAGAAGGAAGCACAGGAAGAAAGCGTGAGTGTGACTCAGTATCAGTGGAGAAGGCACCCGGAAGTGGTGAATGCAAGAGTCATAGGAGGGATGAGGAAAGGGGAGCCCACGTTGTTTAAACGAAGACGCAGGACCCTGGGGGGGATGGGTAGGGCCGGCGGGAGGTGCTTAAGCAAACCAGAGAAGTGAAGTGCAGAAGGTAACAAGCTTATGTGTGGACAAAACCAGAGAGACAGTGGAGAAAGCGCCCGTGAAGTAAAGCAAGAGCAGTGTGGAGGAGATGGAGGAAGAAGTGTATAAGCCCACGTGTAAAACGACAGGAGTGCCAGTTGCCCGGAGGAAGAAGGGTCTAAGTGGCGAATTACGATGTAAACTTACCCGAAGGAATCACGAATGGGAAAGAAGGTGAGTGTGGCGGACTCAGAAGCAGTGCGAGAAGAACCTGAAGTTGTGAAGCAAAGAGCAAATAGAGGAGGATGAGGAAGAAGGGAGCCCAGCGTGAACGGAAGGAGCCACGGTGACCGCCTGTGGAAGGAGCCAGTGCGGCCAATGTCGAAGTGAAAACAAGAGGAAAGCAAGATGGAAGAACGCGGTGAGTGGGAGCAGAAAATAAGGGGAAATCACCGAGAAGAGAAATCAAGATCAGGGGAGTGAGGAAGGAAGAAGAGTGTGCCCCGTGGAACCCCGAAGGAGGCCAGGGGCCCGGGGGAGGAAGGGGCCACGGAGGATGGGCCCGGCCGGTACTATACATAAACCAAGCATAAGAAAGAAGATATGAAAGAGTACCGATGGAGGGATGGATGCGATCAACGCAGAAAAATCCACGGTTCCCAACCGCAAAGAGTAGACACCCGAGAAAGTATACATCAACAAGTGCGATGAAGGAGTCGTTGACATAGAGAAGAAGAAGAAGTTAGGAGAACAACATCTATGTCATTAAGACACCAGATCGACGTTACAAGCTTGCGGACCTGTGCATCATAAACAACTTCTGATCTTTGAACACACGACTTTATGCTCCTCCAAAAACTTCCTCGGTAGATGGATATTCTGCCTCTTCCCCAAGTTCCATTTGCCCACCTGTGCAGTTGGCTCACGGTGAATACTCGCAAGCGTGCATGCCTATGTGTGCCCCTAGCAGGAGAAATGGTGGGTCAAAAACTGGCGGCTGCTTGTCCTGATGATTTTCAACAAATAGTAAAAAA